>CM035420.1:159279227-159301727 GCA_020310875.1 Ceratopteris richardii | reverse complement strand
TGGTTGATTTAGTCAAGAGAAACGTCATCAATGATTACCCATAAAATGCCATTGAGAAGATATTAAAATGACTAGATAACCTACCCGATTTTAGCTATTGCAGAATTAATAAAATTGAAATGCTCAAAAGTCTAGAGCAATGAAAATATTTCATACTCTAAGAATTTAATAGAAAACGATGAATTATTACATACGAGTGATGTATACCTTAAAGAATGTATAAGATATTGATTATGGTGTTTGGGAATTTCAACTTCAATATGGAAGGTTGAACGAAGTCCCAATTGATGGCATATCTATGAAATATTAATTGACAAGCAATATTGCGACCATCACACTAGAAATAAAGATATTTTCTTTGATATTGTGGAGTGGCTTGCAACGGCTTTGTAAACAAAAGAGAGTGAGAGAGAGAGAGAGAGAGAAAGAAATAAAGAAGTGTTGTGGTAGATCGACAGATTCTCACACGAGAATGAAAGAATTTTTTGAATACCTGGGAATGAAAATAAATTCAAGAAAAATGATAAATCGCTTTTCAAATTTAAAGACGATAATTAAACAAATGCATCATAAATTGTTTTTTTAACAACTTCATGACACTTTGTTACCACTAAAAGTGTTGTGATTATGTTTTTATTATTATTAGTTTTTCCATGAGTGTATTTAGATATATATACTAATAAAGAGTTTGTCCCTCCCCGCCCTCTGTGGATTTTCTCTCCAGAACTGCGCCGGATTCTTTGAAGTAAAGAGAAGGAAAGTTATTTCAATGAAGACTTGAAGTAAAGCTTCGACCAAAGGCCAAAGTAAAGTGAAGACCGATCACAAAAAGAAGATCCAAGGGAAGCTTGTGGATGCCTTCTCGCATTGTAGCAGGAAGTCTATTCTATATCAATGATCCACACTGTAGCAGGATTAATTGTATTATTGAGAATTATTGGATGACATTAGTTGTATTTACATTGTATCATTGAGCTTAGTTACTTGGTGCATCGTTCCGGGGATTTTTGTTTCCTAGCATTGTACTATGATTTATCATCCAGGATGCTTACGAGCATACACATATTCGCTTTTCTCTTCCAAGGGAACAGGCCTATGATGTATGATATGATCACCATACCAGAGCGAGGCACTAAGCATGCAGACGCTGTTGGTTGAATGGGGAGAAGGACCCACACTGAGCCTGATCCAACCCTGCACCACTCTTCCCCCCTTGCCTCCTTCCTGACACTTGAACCTGATGTTAATAGAGGTAGTTGCCCATTGATCTTTGACATGCCATCCACTCCTTGAGAAGAGAAATAAGAACCTCAACGTTAGATCAGATATTCCAAGTACCAACATTTTAAGTTCTTTGAATTTTTTGCATTGCTTTAGGCACTTTAAATAGAAAGATTGTTTTGTTGCCTGAGTTTTAGCATCCATATTCTGCACTAGTTTAGTCCATACACCTGTGCACTCTTTTTTATTCTTTCTTAGAATAAGAATTTGTGGTTTTCAAATCTTAGATAGAACATCAGAAACATTAGAAGAATATCATAGCAAAAGGGGGAAAAACACATTGAAATTTTTGGGAAGTTAAAGAGAGAAACAAGAAAAAGAAATGAAGAGAGATAAAATCGAGAAAGAGGAAATCAAGATCAAGATCAAGTGAAATATTCTAGTAAAATTCAAGTCAAGAAAGTCAAAGATCTAGAGAGTTAGATCAGATTCTAGCTTAGGTAGAGAGCACTTATGCTGACCTCCACCTCTTGGCTCATGACCCATTGAGTTTCTTCTCTATGCTCTACTTTGAGCTAATAGAGATAGTAGAGCCACTCATAGTCTAAGAATTTAATAGAAAATAATGAGTTATTACATATGAGTGATGTATACCTTAAAGTAATGTATAAGATATTGATTATGGTGTTGGTGAGTTTCAACTTCAATCTAGAAGGTTGAACATAGTCCCAATTGATGGCATATCTATGAAATATTAATTGACAAGCAACATTGCGACCATCCCACTAGTTGTTGACATGAGAGAAATGTAGGAACAAGTGCTAAGTCGGATGTTGAAGTTGCTGACTAGAAATGTGGCTAACTCAGAGTTATGCTGAGTCCGTATTTTGCTCACTCGAAATTTTTAATAAATAGTTACAAATTAGTTAGATGTTTATGTTGCATGTTTTTGGTCTTTGTTTTTTTGGTAATGTAATGGGGAGAAGAAGCATCTTTCAAGAAGATACATCGTGAGAAGAGAAGAAAAAGATCCTAGAGAAAGTGCAGAGGACTCTATTTACACAACGGAGCACGCAAAGAACACAATTAAGGTCGTCCAATATCATCAATTCAGAGACGTGTCACGATTACATATCTTGTAATGTTTTTGAGGAAGTTCAATTAATATATTTTGTATTCTCTGTTCAGTGTAAGTGTGGAATTATGTTTTTTTGAGTAAAGTTGGCATGACACAATACTCTATCATAGCATGAAAGTGCTAGATTTGAAGTACGTTTGCAATTATTTTTCTCTGTGTGTGAAGATTAGTGTTGAGATTGATTTTTTTAAGAATTTTGCAGACTGTGTAAGTAGCTATGTGTTCCTGAACAAAAACACATACGGCAATCCTATTGCATTTGCTAAAGAAAGAAGAGATGCATGAAAGGACGAAGAGGAAGATTTAGTAAGCTTTACTACATAAGAGTGCAAGCAAAACTAGCTAATGTGGAGTCATCTTCTGAATTTTATGATTGATACGAAGCACAAGAGGATTCTAATCTAAAAATTGAAGAGGGGGAAGGAGGAATAGGTGTAGTGGAGGTAAGGCTACTGGGAGGCATACCAGGAGCATTCATCCTGATAGAAGAAGTTGTAGGAGTAAGAAGATGACTCTAGTTCGACCCACTTGGAGGGGTGACAAGTCAAAGAACTAGGCATACACCTCATCTAATACCCATGGCACAACCACCTCCAAATCCCAAAGTTAAAGAAACACATTTCAGAGGAGGTTCAAAGGAGGATGCACACTGCCACATTGCTCAGTTTAAAATAAAGTGGACAACAAATATTTCACCTAATATGGTATTGCTCATTTTGCTACATTTGATGCATTAAAAATAGCATTTTTAGGAAGATTTAGGAGAGAAAAAACTCCCTCTTATGTTTTGAGGGAGTTGCGAGCAATCAGACAAAAGAACATGCAAGTGGAAGACTATGGTCAGAAATTTAGGACTTTGATGGAAAGATTACATGGAAATGAGTGACCTACCAACGAGATGTTGGTGGGTTATTTCCTAAAAGAATTAAGGAGTATCAGTAGGCATGTAGTAGTTAGTGTTGATATCGCTAATGGATTTGATGTGTTAGTGGTACCAGCTGCAAGAGTGGAAAGAAGATTTGGCAGATCGAAGAAGAGACATAGTGACTCCACTTCAAATGCTGAGTCCAATTCAAAATCAAAGTCAGACAAAGGAAGCTCCTTGGCAAGCTCATACCCTTCTAATCATTTTTGCATAGGCTCAGAGTTAACTATGCAAAACTTCATTGCCCTCTCTCTGAAAGCTACATCCATTTTTCTTTGCAATCGTTTACCTTGTGGTTCATCGCCTACAAGATGAATATCTTTATTATCGCTCCATAAGCGAGGCATTTCGAGATCCGACATACATAGAAACTTAGTTATGAACACAAGAGAATCTTGTACAAGCCATCCCTTTGCCATGCTACCCTTTGGACGTGCTCTTTGTTGAACAAACCCTTTAAATGTCTTCATAAAGACTTCTAAGAAGAACATCCATCGACTATGGATAGTTCCTGCTATTGTAACTTCATATACCACATGAACGAGTAAATGAAGCTAAATAGTGAGAATACTTGTGGGAAAGTATTTTTCTACCATACAAAAAACCTTGATAGCATTGAGTTTCGCACTCTCTATGTTATCTCTATTTATCTTTTTAGAAGAGATCCACTGTACTAAAGAACTAATTTTATAAATGGTTCTTTGTACATCTTTTTAAGGCTATAGGGAGCACAAACTATAAAAACGTGTGCCAATCATGAGACTTGAGCCCTCCAAGATCGCCGTTTCATGAGAAAGCAGTCTTTAGATACCTTAAGCATCTAGTAGGTGTTCGAAACTCTAAAATTCTTTTCTTCACTTGTTGCTCTTCCATCCTGCGCAGCACCCAAGGCGCGCTTGGTAACGATACTATTCCGTTGGGCTTAGTAATTGCCCACAAGTCTCGCATATGACCTCGCACTTCTAAGTCCTCCCTTTGGGCTTTCCTTTCTTTCTTTCCGATCAAAGTCTTCCAAAGGATCTCTCCCACATTCTTAAAAATATGCATCAGGTCTACCAAATGATTGATCAATAATTCACTCCAATAAGGGAGTTCATGAAAAATGGACAACCATTTCATGCCAACGACTAGAGTTTTTGAATCCCACAGTTGTTTCCAATCGCTAGCTTTCATTTGGTGTTGCATTTGTTGACCAATTTTTCCTTCACGTAAAACATGTACATCAGGCAAATATCTATAGTTTCCTTTATAGACAGTTTTTACGCAGTGCTTTGGAATAGCATGCTTCGAGTCGTGGTCCACATAAGGGACAAGCATGGTAACCCGAAATCGATAAACCTGAACATTCACCATAACCAAGCTAATCATGCATCATCCACATAAGTATGCCTTACATTCGCACGTCCCATCTTCTTATAGGTTGAGACATGTCACGCAGAGTAATCCCATCCCATAAAATGTGCAGTTCTTCCACAAGTGGTGCAAGATATACATCCATGTTTTTTATCTTATACTTACTCGGTACAATAAGAGCTCATAATAAATGACCTTTCTTTGTGGCCAGCCATGGTGGGATGTTATAATTGACCAAACATACAGGCCATGTGCCCCATGAAGAGCTTCATAAACCAAATGGATTTACTCCATCCATAGCTAGGCCTAGACTTATGGACCGGGGCTCACTAGCAAACTCTGGCCACTTACTATCTATGTGCTTCCAAGCATCAGAGTCAGTAGGCACTTGCATTACACCATCTATAGACCTACTCTTTGCATGCCATGACATTCACTCAGCTATAGATTTGCATCTAAACATGTTCTTAATTCATGGAATGATAGGAAAGTGGCAATGATTCTTTTCGGGGATTGCTTTGCCTACAAGTTCTTGTCTAAATCTGTTTCCTCCACACTTTGCACATACATGGAGATGCCCATACTCATTCCGAAAGAGGATGCAATCATTCAGACAAGCATGAATCTTAGTATAATCCATTCCAATGGACTGTAAAAGTTTTTTTGCATCTCCACATGTTGGAGGCATGTCATTGCCTCTGGCAAAAATTGATTTTTAAGAAGCCTGCAATAAGCAATTAGAATGATATTAGTAAATAAAGTTATTTTGATGAAACAATGAAAGTTTATTTCAAATCCACTTACCTGAACAATTTAGTGACACTAGTATCTGACAATCCATAAATGGATTGCAGATTAAGCATCACAAATGACGCACGTAGTAGAGATATCTTTGCTCCATTGTAAAGTGGTAAAAGAGCTAGTCTTCTCATGTTTTCATATTCTTCATTGACTTTTGATCGTGGAAATTCTGTTGTGTCCATGAAACTCTCGACATCTTCTCCACCATCATGATCTTCATCCATCTCATAAAATTCTTCGAGCATTTCTTCCATATGTTCATTCCGTATAATGCTATTAGTACTTGCTTGCACGTCTTACTCCTTTCTTATTCTCTTTTGTCCACGAGAGGTTACCGGTGCAATGTCGTTTGGGTCCATCTGCTCACCTGGGGGACCATGCCAATGGTAGCATAGATTTTCTTGTCGACTTTTATCAAAGGATTCATACTCTCTTACATGTGCAGTACAAATCTGTCGTTTTTGATAAATTTGATGCTTACACTAACTGCAAGGACATGCCATTCTCTCCTCCAGATCCAAACTAGCCATTTGATACAATATGGACAATTTAGAACATTCCATTTTTTTTATTAAACCTTAAAAACATACTCCTAAAAACTTAAACCTGAAATACTAAAACCTAAATACTTAAAGACCTAAAGAAACCTAAAACCCTAATTCTAAAACCCTAATCCTAAAGACCTATATATGTGTACATGTGTTATATGTATTATATATATATGTCTATTTATAATATAATTAAAATCCTATTTTTATATATTTAATTTATTTATTTACAACACTAGTTCTTTTCATATTTATTTATATATATAATTATCCTTATATATATATATATATATATATATATATATATATATATATATATATATATATATATATATATATATATATATATATATATATTCACATTTTTTCTAAATGTTTTTTATATTTTCTCTATTATGAATGGTAGGCCTGATTATGAATTTGTCCACAGGAATGGTGGCCTTGGCTACTTCATTAGGCTTCAGTTTTTTGCTACAATTCTTGAGAGCACACTCTTAGATTCTCTATCCTTGGATACCACAATGGAAGCATGCATTTAAAAACTTGTTGTAAACTACTGGTACCAAGAGAGCCTTATCACCAATGGCGATATTTATCGCAAAAGGGATTTGAATGTTTAGATATGTCTCAAAAAGAAATTGGAGGATGCCGTCTAGCATTGAAAGACTGAGTGGATCCCTCATAAACTAGATCTTTCATGTCTTCCTTCATAGCCAAATGTTTGCTAATAGAGGTGACAACGTGAGTTAAAAATCTGTTACAGAGGAAGGGGAAGTTGGGAAGCTCAAGCCAAAGAGGGAATTTGAGGGGTTCGACTTGTTTTGGGAAAATTTCAGATACCACTTGAACGGGCACATAATAGTGTATTAAATTTGCCATATCCTTATTTTCAAAGTCTAGAAGGATGTGTTTACTAGAAAGGAATGAAGCCTAGGATAACTGGTCCCTTTTTAGCCAAGCCTTCAAGGCTTCTAGAGAACAATGAGGGTCAAACAATTGGTTGATTAAGCACCTTTTCTTAAGAGATCAATGTCAGAATTTTATGAGCTCCCCCTTGTTGAGCAAGATCACAAGAGCTTGCATGCCAAAAAGTGGAAAGGAGGTACCATTCTCCTTATCCAGAACAAGAGGACCTAAGTTACTTGGAACAAGCGAGGCTACTGCCATGGAGTCACCTCCACAGTTGGAGTGAGAAAGTGGAGAAAGGGAAGGAGAGTGAGAGAGGGAGGGGGAGAGAAAGAAAGAGAGCGAAAAAGAGAGAGAAACTCCACATGCTAAAGAAAAAATAAACAAGTTCCCTCCTTTAATTTTTTTTTTCCGACATGCTAAAGAAAAACTCCACATGCTAAGGTCGTTTTTACTTTTCTTTCCTTTCTCTCAAACTTTTTCCCGCCTCTTTCTTTTCTTCCGAAAAATTATTTTCCCTAAATTTTTCACTTAAAAAGAAAACACAAACCACACAAAGAGCTTAAAGTCACGGCATTCGCTAAAAAATAAATAAACTTTTCCAAAGCTCAACAAAATATCGAGCTGCCCCAAAAAGATCATCACTCCAAATAAGTGCACACTGCAGAGACAGAAAGCGTGACCTGCCAGACTTTTCAGGCCCACAGTGGAAAGCGACACAACCCAGCAGACAGAAATCCCATAGACGCCCGCCTAAAGACGCCAAAGCACGACTACAAAATCAAGCCAAGCCCCTCGGTCCTCAATCACGATTCACGGCGCAACTAAGGCCGTCTATAAGGGCACAACTGCATCACGTTATATATAGACGGCACAACTGCATCACGTTATATATATATATATATATATATATATATATATATACACGACCAAGCATGGCTCAGAGAGGTGAGCAGAGCCTATCTCCGTCATCAACTTGCAATCGTGCTGCGTTAGTCACAAACGATTGCAACGCAGTACTGGAAGCAAAAGAAATGAATTTTTCTAGAAGTTTGTCGGATCTAAAAAAAAGAAAACCTAACAGATTCATGAAATTGGAATTATCATTTGAGCCTCAAATTGCGTTCCTCTGCCATATTTTTTTATATCAATCAGGATGGAAGGAGGGGAAAAGAATATTCGAAAATATATAGTACGTTTGTTCACGAAAGAAGAACAAAAACTACATTTGAATTGAATATCTTCTGAATATAAGAATGTCTTTGCATTGACACGTCCATGTCGAGCCAAAAGCTGGTCATGTGTAGCGGTCAATTAGGCCATCATGTTTCCGTAAAGCACCCTAACGCCATCATGTTTATGCGGACATACAGAAGGAATCACAATCAATCATGAAGGAAATAGGGATGTTGCTTTCTCTCATCATCATTAGCGCTAGTGAATCATTCTACGCAAAATGATTCTCAACAAAGTGTAATATCAATGGGTTGAGAGCTGTGCTGCTATGGCGGAATGGTGTGGAATCCCCATTCAATATCAACTTTTCATGGTTAGTTGTACTGCTAAGGTAACAGATAACCCTTTGAACGCAACGCTCAGAGGGAACAACATGAATCATGCTAGGTTTGGTGCAGCTCCGTCGGTGCAGCGATTGCTTCCGCCGTAGCAATTTCTAGTTGTCTTTTGCGTTGCAGCAAGAAAGTGAGGTCTGTTGGCTGCTGTGATGTCTGGAGTGTTGCTGTTTGGAGCAGAGTCCGAGTTGTTGTAGCTCTCGTGTTTGTTGTAGATTTGGCATCACTTGTAGTTGCTGTTACCGGAACGGGCGGAGCATTGGAGTTGGGGTCGCGTTAGTTGTCTCCGTCGTTGCAGCATGTGTATCCGCAGCTGCATTCGGGTGTTCTGTTTATGTGGTAGCCATGAGGTATCGCAAGAGTGTCCGGTGTCGGATTTTCCTCATCCCTGAGACATCGTCGGAGTGTGGACCGTGGGACGTCGTTCATTGCTTGTCGTCTGGAATCTGTTATTGTAACATGTTCCTGGGGCGATGCAGGCATCACCTTCGAGAGTCGAGACCATGAAGGTTTTCGAAATGCTTCATGGTACCTCTCTTTTTCGTGAATTGCTTTTGGAAGCTTGCGGAAATTGCCGAGTTCAAGTTAGTTTCATTTTGATTTGCCTTCGAAGGAGGGCCTAAATTTGACGCCAAATCTTGGACTTCAAAAAGATACTCATGAAGCCCTGATAGAAAAATATGTTCATACGCTCATGAAGCCCATGTAAATTTTGAGCGTATGTATATGCAGAATTCAAGAGCTCTAACAGCTATGGCACAATAGCGACACTAATGCGAGCAGTAGAGAAATGGTGCAGCTAGAGTTTGAGGCAGAAAGTACTCCGACTTTTTACACCACACAAACTAGTAGAGAGACAGAGAGATAGAATGATTCTCGTGCATGCACGAATATAGAAAGTGAGTGTGCCTTAATTCGATTAACGAGAGGATGGGTTTATATACAAAAGGATGCCTCTACTCATTGAAGATAGTCAGAGGGTTGGTGGTGCACATGGTTTACTGGCATTAAGTTTCATTGAAAAAGGGTTACTGCCAAGGCAGTTTTCTTCCATATGACAAAGGAGGTTACCTGACATTGCAGCGTTACCCAAATACATTTTTAGGAATTGACAAAGGAGGTTTCAATTCCCCCCTTTTTCCTTGCATAGGAAAACAAGTTTGAATGCCACATTGGACATGTCCCATTGGGCATTTACATTGGGATATTGAGTGTGCTATATCAGGCTACCTCATTGGGTTTGTTATAACACATTGAATTTGATTTACCACATTAGCTAATTGAATTGCTCATTGGATTTATGTGAATTCGTTGGGTTTCATGCAGAAGCTTATATCTATCACATTGGATTCGTTATGCTCTATTGGCTTATTTACATGTGTGAATTTTTTTTCACCATATTAGGATTCACCATTCCAGGCTACTAGGGGGTATTTGTTTTTTACCGTAGTAGGTGTCATCATGTTAGGTTGATGGAGGTGTCGAGATGAAATCCCTCAAGGAAGCGTACCTCAATATTTTTTTTTCAAGTTCAAGTTCATTGAACTTGAACTTGAAAAAAAATTAAACTACAGAGAGTTATAAACTACAATGAAAGGTGTTTTTTACTATAGAGAGTTATAAACTGTGCATGTTTTGGTTGATTGGATTGATTATAAGATGAGAAACCATGTTGCCTCTGTGCATTAGACCTGAATTTTTGTAAATACCTAATTCTAAACCCTAGAAACCCTAGATTTGATCCTTGGAAACCCTTGAAAACTTGAGTTTTATTGCATAAAAACCAAACCTAACCCCTAGGAAACACTAGGATTTTAGCCCATAAATGTGAATAAACCCTTCAATTGATGTGTGCGACCTTAAGCATAGGCAAACCCTAACTTTTGCCAATTGAAACCCTTGCTTGGAACCTTAGTTTTGCCATCTATCCTAAGTCTAACGCTTGGATTTGATTTAATTTGTATATAGGTGTGAAACCAAACCTTAGTCGAAGAAAAATAAAAAGAGAAAAAGGAAAACATACAAAAATAGAAAAAGAAAAATTAAAAAACTAAAAAGAGAAAAATAAAAAATGGAAATAAAAGATGGGATTTTCCAAAAATGGGAGAAGAATATGGGAGAAGATTCTGGAAATAGAAAGTTTGAATAAGGAGGTTAGAAGATTCTAGAGAGAAGTACTAGGGGGGAACCTATAAATAGATGTCCAATCCGTATTTTTTCTTCCATGTGGATTTTCTCTTTAGGTACGCTCCTTGCCTCTTCTTGTTCATTCATTTCGTTCATGCTTTGCTTTTATGTTTGTAATTTATGGATATGGTGTGGAATATCTCTCCATGACCACCTCTAAAGCTCTCCATCCCTGGCTACCATGCACTAAGAGAGAGATTAGTGAATAGCTTTATGTAGCAATTTAGCACGAGTTCTTAAGAGTGAAATAAAGAATTTTTATTTATTTGTCTTCTTTGGGGCTTTGCCTACACATTTTGAGTGTTAAGAGAGATTTAGACTAGACCGATCAGATGCTCGACTTCCAGCCAATCTACAAAATTTTGGTTTGAATTGTTAGCAGTGTTTGTACTTCGTGGATCTCATGATCAAAACTTGAAAAGGCCTTCTTGAAGACCTAGACAGACGTATAAACTAAGCTTCGCATCTCAAAATTGCAGACCTGCAAATCCTACACATGCGTTTATAGCTTCTGATAATTTGACATGGATCAAATCACCAACAATGATGTGGAACCTCAACCACAGTAGCAAGAGACATCAGATAATGTGAGGAGAAATCCCGCTCTTCTTCTACGTCACCTTATCTAAGAGGTTTATGAAATAGTACGGAGAGGTCGAATTGTCAGCATTAGGCATGGCTATTTCAACTATGGTCACAGTTATCGTGATACTAAAGAACAATTAGCAGTTGTTAAGAAAATCTACACATGAACTATTGGGATGAGTAGCAAAGAGAGAGAGAGAGAGAGAGAGAGAGAGAGAGAGAGAGAGAGAGAGAGAGAGAGAGAGAGAGAGAGAGAGAGAGAGAGATTTACATGTTTCTATCTTGGGCGTTCTGAGTTTCAGAATTCTGAATCATGGCACCTAGCTGTAAAGAGATAAAGGTGTGCTTTAATGGATCGGTAGTAGAAGGTTTATGTGCTGCAGAGATAGACTTTCGCAGTAGAGAAGATGGATGCATACAGATTCGATGATGAGGCAGTTCGGCCCTTGATAGTGCATAACGGAGCGCACAACTTTAGATATGCTAATGGAGATGGAGGTGTAAACAAGAGAGAGAGCACCAATGTCATCTCTATGAATGGTTCTAGACATCCTTCGGTTGTTGTAATGCCAACGTCAACTTCTGAATGATGTCTTTGTTATCTTGTTTGAGCATAATTCCGCAGAGAGATTGAGGCACATGTCAGTATGCAGAAACAACAATGGTGCACACGAATAGAGAACGTGGAAGAGTCGATGGCTTTGGGGCAGACGAGAGAGAGAGAGAGAGAGAGAGAGAGAGAGAGAGAGAAACAAAGAGAGAGAGAGACAGAGAGAGAACGAGAAAGAGAAACAAAGAGAGAGAGAGAGAGAGAGAGAGAGAGAGAGAGAGAGAGAGAGAGAGAGAGAGAGAGAGAGAGAGGATGTGCAGCAGATAGGAGATGAGGTCCTAGATGGCAAAAGCACAAATCGGACGAGAGAGAGAGAGAGAGGAGAGGGAAACAAAAACGGAGGCGGTGCTGCTATATAGCCTTTAAATTTTTCACCTTCTTATCAAAAAAAGATTGTAGAGAAGTCTGCTTTACAGTCTTTAGCATGGTTGATTTAGTGAAGAGAATGTCATCAATGATTACCCATAAAATGTCATTGAGAAGATATTAAAATGACTAGATAACCTATCCGATTTTAGCTATTGTAGCATTAAAAAAATTGAAATGCTCAAACGTCTAGAGCAATGAAGATATTTCATAGTCTAAGAATTTAATAGAAAACAATGAATTATTACATATGAGTGATGTATACCTTAAAGGAATGTGTAAGATACCTTAAAGGAATGTGTAAGATATTGATTATGCTGTTGGCAAATTTCAACTTCAATCTGGAAGGTTGAACGAAGTCCCAATTGATGGCATATCTATGAAACATTAACTGACAAGCAATATTGCGACAATCACACTAGCAATAAAGATATTTTCTTTCATATTGTGGAGTGGCTTGCAACGGCTGTGTAAACAAAAGAGAGAGAGAGAGAGAAAAAAAAAATAAAGAAGTGTTGTGGTAGATCGACAGATTCTCACACGAGAATGGAAAGAATTTTTTGAATACCTTGGAGTGAAAAATAAATTCAAGAAAAAATGATAAATTGCTTTTCAAATTTAAAGAGGATAATTAAATAAATGCATTATAAATTGTTTTTTTTTTAAACAACTTCATGACACTTTGTTACCACTAAAAGTGTTGTTATTATGTGCTTATTATTATTATTTTTTCCATGCATGTATTTACATATATATACTAATAAAGAGTTTGTCCTCCCCCGCCCCCTATGGATTTTCTCTCCAAGTTTCTGCCTTATTTTTTGAAGTAAAGAGAAGCAAAGTTATTGCCATGAAGACTTGAAGTAAAACTTTGACCAAAGACTGACGTAAAGTGAAGACCGACCACAAAGAGAAGACCAAAGGGAAGCTCATGGGTGCCTTCTCGCATTGTAGCGAGAAGTCTATTGATCCGCACTGTAGCCAGATTCATTGTATAATTGAGATTTATTGGGCAACATCAATTGTATTTACATTGTATCATTGAGCTTAATTTGTTTACTTGGTGCATCGATCGGGGGATTTTTGTTTCCTAGCATTTTATTTTGATTCATCATCCATGATGCTTACGAGCATACATATATTCACTTTTCTCTTTCGAGGGTGCGGGCCTAGGACATATGATACGATCACCATACTAGAGCTAGGCATCCAACATGCAGACATCGCTTGCCAAATGGAGAGAACGACCCACACTAGGGCCTGATCCGACCTCGCACCACTATTGCCTCCTTGTCTCCTTCTTGACACCGGAACCCGATGTGAACCGAGGCAGTTGTCCGCTGATCCTTCACACGCCATCCACTCCTTGAGAAGAGTAACAGGAACCTCGACATCAGATCAGATATTGCAGCTACCAACATTTTAAGTTCTTTGAGTTTTTTGCATTGCTTTCAACACTTTAAACAGAAAGACTGTTTTGTTGCCTGAGTCTGAGCATCCACTTTCTGCACTAGTTTACTCCATATGCCTCTGCACTCTTTTTTATTCCTACTTAGACTAGGAATTTGCAGTTTTCATAGCTTACATAGAACATTAGAAACACTAGAAAAATATCATAGAAAGGGGGAAAAACACATTGAAATTTTTGGGAAGCTAAAGAGAGAAAGAAGAAAACGAAATCAAGAGACATAAAATTGAGATAGAGAAAATCAAGATCATTATCAAGTGAAATATTCTAGTAAAATTAAACTCAAGAAAGTTAAAGATCAAGAGAGTTAGATGAAATCTTGGCGTAGGTAGAGAGCACTTAGGTTGACCTCCACCTCTTGGCTCGTGACCCATCCAGTTTCTTTTCTGAGCTCTACTCTGAGCTAAGAGAGATACTAAACATGTCCACATAGCTTATTCCTAGGTGATAGCTCTTCCCACCCATAAAAACCAAAATAAGAGCTTAGAAGACATTCGTATTTCACAAAGTCCCTCTTGCACTATGGTTTAAATCCTTGGTCAATATTGTGTTTCAAGCTCAAATAAGGCCCCTAACAACATATATTTTCCAATCATTGAACACCACAAAATATTGGCCATACAATAGGATGATCCAGTAAAATTAAACTTAAGAACGTGAAAGATCAAGAGATTTAGATCAAATTCTGGTGTAGGTGGAGAGCACTTAGGCTGACCTCCACCTCTTGGCTCGTGACCCATCTAGTTTCTTCTCTGAGCTCTACTTTGAGCTAAGAGAGATAGTAGAGCCACTCACTTTGGATATTGTTTGAGCTCTACGATAGACCAGAGAAGAGAGATGAAGGAAGTATTCAAGTAATAGAGAAAGAAGGGGCTCGTGTAGTCCAAGCGGTCTTAAGAGAAAAGGGCATGTTTACGGGTCTAAATGTGACAACATATTTAGATGTGCTTGAGGACAAGGCATAGATCTATGGACTACATAAAGAAATATTTGCCCATTACTTCACCTGGGTAGTTTCAGGATCTAGTGCACATAGCAAAGCCCTGGGCTAAATTCAAAAAGGAACTTCATAAGTTATTTTACCTAGAAGATTTCTCCCACTAAAGTAGGGATGGGTTCCTACAGTGGGTAAATTCCCCGAAGCCCACTACATCCCTCACTCATCTCTTAAATGAATTTATGATGAGATATGCCCAGTTACCATAGGCTAATTTGGACTCATTAAAGCCTGACTTAGTCATTTCCTTTGTTGTAATCTTAAGTCCTAAAGATAGGACTGAGGTCGAGAGAAGGATAGAAGAGCTTGGTAAGAGGTTTGTTTTGATAAAAGATTGGGCCATAGTTAGGAGACAGGTAGAAGCAATTGCCTAGATGAGGCAACAATAGGCCGTATTGTATGATAGCTCGGCAGTAATGGCTCCACAACCACCTAGAGAGGCACCTCTTCCAGCAATTCTAAATGTGCTTGCAACATCAACTTCTACTAATGTTGCATCCACTTTCTGATCACCATTAGAGTTACAACTTGAGATTTTAAGGAGGAAAAAAGAGAATCTTATGTCAATACATGCATCCATGTCTAAAGAAATGGCTAGCATTCATAATAAAGTCTTTTCTATGAGGTATTCGGACCCTAGTCCTCCTCAAGCGAGTACTAGATATATAGACCCAATACAAAGGCATGCTATGCCTATTCCAAACATGCAAGGTTACATAATGCCTCAGCCTGCACCTCTAGTGCAGCCTATTGCTCAGTAGGCACGTGCACCAACAGTCCAACCCAGATTTCAGAGAAACATTGGACCATTTAAGAGATGAGCAACTGGTGGGTTTGGAGGGGCAAAGAGATGTGTGTGGTGCGACGCATAGGACCATTTCTCCTATGCATGTGAAGAGTTAAAACAAGCAAAAGAGCATCAGTTGGTGATAGATATAGACAAGAAACTCTGTGAATTCAGGACCCTTCTTCTGCTACCTTTGGATTGGGGAAATGGGGGAATGAAGAAACTTTATGAGAATTTTTCAAGTAATAATGCCAACACATCAGGAGCTTAGTTAGAGCCACTAGAGGAAGGGGATGAAGAGGAGACTAGGCCTCAACCATAAAGGAACTACTCTATAGAAGCTTTAGTGAGAGCTTAGGACGCAATTATGCAGAAGACTGCATGGAACTCTCCTGTAGATCAATTCTTCAAGTTTACTCTCATATAGCCAATGTAGAGGAAAAGAGGAAGAGGGACGAGAACCAAGAAGAGGGTGAGCCAGAGAGCAGAGTAATAAGAAAGCAAAGTAAAGAGGCTGAGGACAAGGCTAGAGAACTGGAAAAGAGAGTGCAATTAAAAGAGTCTATTGTTTCTCACGAAGAGGCAAAGAAGAAGGAAATTAAGGAGGGAAATAGGCCACTTGGGCTGATCAGAATCCAAGAGCCAAGTAAAGAGAAGGAGAAAGAACAAGAACCCGCTCAAAAGACAGATGAAACTCAAGAGAATGTTCAAGAAAAAGATAAAGAGAAGAAGAAGGTAAAGAAGAAGACCGCAAAGGTGGTATTGATCTGTGAGTTAGAAAAGAAGAATGATTTGAGAGAGATATTCAATGATATTCTATTGAAGAGCCAAGTAACCATGTCCTTGGAGCAGGTTTTCTCTATAGCAAAGCCTGAATTCAAGGATATCTTTATTAAGTTGATGAAGAGGAAAAGGTTTCCATTAGCTGAGGATGTGGAAATGGAAGAGGCAACATAAAATAAACATGTACTAAATGATGCAGTAGCCTTGAGCGACTCTTCTGATGATGAGAGTGATGAGATTGCAAGGTGCCATAGGAATTCCTAGGTCCTATTACACCCGAAGATGAGGTGAGAAAGATAGAAAGTGAGTATACCAAGATTTTTTGGGTAAGAGGGATGCTTGAAATGAAGGTAAAATTAGGAACCAATCACGATTCATGTATTGCTTTGGCCTTGATTGGTTCAAGGTCAGAAATAGATGTGATCTCTAAGTTATATGATCAGTTTACTTGGCCAATAGATAAGGACCATGGCTTGAGAATGAGGATGGTGGATGATGGCTCTAGAGCACTACTCAAGGATGCGCCTTTGTACCCGTTGTCGTGGAGAATCTTTCTCCACGATCGCATTGTCATGACTGATCATTTTCTTTCATGTGTAAAAAGGGAAAAACACTTGCATTTGTGCTCCCTATCTTGGACTTGCTGAGCATGAATGATTTTTTTCAAATGAGTTTGTGGACATTATGGATGGGCACCGAGTGTTAATGTGTTTGCTTCAAGAGGAAACTTGCAACAAAAAAGTTGTTTTCTTTTTGGGGAGCATCGCTTCAAGGAGGACGAGATTGTATTCCACTGGTAGCGTGTTATTTTTTGTGGGGGGGGGGGGGTCGCTGAGTTTGGGAAGAAGACCAAAAGAGGCGGCTTGCACGTGAAGGAGAGGGGGGAATATTAGAAGGAAAGGAAGCTTCTGGACAGGCTCGACAGGGAGACAGAGGGGCATTCTCTTTTCCCGAGACAGATATATGCGGCAGGAGGAGAGATTCAGAGGGAGGAAAAAGATTTCAACTTCTCGGGCTTTGCTACGGAGCTCAAGGCACGCTAATCGGAGAAGGAGAGTGGATGGAAGAAAACTGATCATTTAAAAATGATGAGGACAACGGGGCTGGCCTATCACAGAGAAGGGAAAGAAAAAGCGTAGATACAACAAAAATTTGCTCATCATCAGGTAGCTATTTATTTTATGCGACAGACAACCAGGACTGAGTTGAAATTTGTCTATGTACTGTTTTGATCATATCGCTACTCCGAAATGTCACAATGAATGTAATTAGAATTATATGAAAAAAAAAACAAAAGGTTTTCTTTCATGATGATGCGATTTTGTGTTTTTTTTTCACTTACACTATGAATTCGTTACACTGCTTTAGATCTCCTTTACGAAGATTCTCCATCGCGTAGATGCACTGAATACGTGTTGATTGGATGTATTCATATTGATAGTGCTATTCAGCCATCCCTGTTTGCTGCGCTGAGTTGTCATGCTGTTTATTTTCATGTGTTTCCACAGTCAAATTCATATGCACAAAGATATTCCTCACCTGTACTCATGGATGCTATTACTTGATTGACTATGAACAATTAACCCAGATATGTCTACTCATCCTCAATTTCCTTGTTCTTCTGCCTCACACGACTTGACCTTCTTTTTCAGTTAAACTCAGAATCATGGCCAGTCATTCAAGCTTGAGTTTGTGTATATATTTACATAAAATTAGATTATGTTGTTTCATTTATTGTATGTGAAACTTTGCGCGACAAATCGCAAATGAAGAGGATAGTCATGCTTAATTCCGGTCCTGTACTGCTCTTTATCTAAGATTCATATTAATTCTTATTCCATTTTTGAGATGGAGAGGGTTGGAAGATTTATCATATCTAAATTCATTTGCATATCGAAAAAATCGAGAGTTTTTTATTAGTAGAAAAAGGACATCACGAAGGGAAGAATAGGGAAGCACGACATGATTTGATCCGACAAAAAGGAAGAATGAGCGTGAAGCAGGGAGGCCTATGTTGCATATACACTTCTGGGAAGAAAGACTATTTCACGGAGAGTGCTAGCTATCAACTCACGAAGACTCGCCTCCAGCAAATCATCTTACGGTGTTGTCCGACTCTCAAGAGGAACTCTCTCAGAGTCCTTCTTCTCTAACCATGAGAATACTAACGACCATACATCCTTTTGTTTGATTTTAACGCATGTTCAAGGATCATCATTTGTTGTCTTTCGATTTTTCGTTTTAAATGTCCAACAGATGATCATTCTTATCTTTTGCTAGCAGAGAGCAATAAGATTTTAAGACTGAGGGTGTACTACGTGCGTGCTGGAGTTTAAAATGATATGATCTATCGCAGCTTCTCTGAAACGTAGGAGAACTCAATATCTACTTCGAGAAGGTAAATTTGAGTTCGATTTTGGCTACGAATTCCTGTGATCTGTTGAAACGTCTGCGTCCTTTCATCTGCTCAGAACATATGTAGACAATCATCTCTCACACAATCATCAGACATCTGATGAATGAAAGTCTTGACATCTGAAGGAAACAATTGATGCGATGACAATGGTATGACATTTCAGTTATTTATATATAAAGAAAATCTGTTATGTGAATACGCTGGTAATTTTAAGGGAACTCATAATATAACTGTTCGTGCTTAAATGCACGGCAAATGACGTGATGCATGTTCTTCAGTAGACTATGATCAATACTTGTGAATGTAGTAAATGAGTTATTTCTTGATGACTTGCACTTTGAAATCATTTATGTGCGTGCAGTTGTGAATGATTATTTACCTCAATAGTGAATATTGAAAGAAAGGAACACTTGAATTTATCTTAAAGCGAGACATGATTTTAGCGTATGATTTAACACAGAGAATTTAATATAGTGCAAGGTTTGCCTAAAGCCTGCAATATTTTAAACGTTTGTGCATTATATTCCGCAAAGTGTTTAGTACAGAAAAAGGATTTGTCTGACATTGAAGCTCTATTGCTAGGCAATTAAAGCCCAATGCATTACAAACATGCATGTTACACTATTTCCTGCTATGGTGATTGTTAAACTCTACGCTTTGCTATGAATTTTAAAGATGAGCTTGGAAAACATATGACAAGTTGTTTGATGCGATCACTACAACATATCGAGGGTATACCGAGGTTGCTACCGAGGCAAATGAACGGGCGTGAATTCTTCGCGACGTCAGTGTTGCAGTCCGTCTAGGCATCGGAATCAAGGTGCCGGTATGGGCGTCGGTATAAGCGTCGGTATTTCCGACACAAATACCGACATCTATACCAACGTCCGCTGGGTGTACCGGCGCATATACCGACGACCATACTGGACCTACCGACACGTATACCGACAACAATACCTGCACAAATCTTTTTGGACAGAGTGTGTTGTCTTTTGCTAAAGCATGATGTTGTTTAGCAAAAGACAATACACTCTGCCCAACTAAGTACATGTGTTATGTACTCTAATGGCAACCAAAACATAAACTTATATGAACAAAAATAAACAATGATTCATGTACAGAAAGTCGTATATTCCATAAATGAAAAATGTACAAAAGTGTGGCAAAGCACTTACATATAGGAATCGAATACAAAATTATGGTACATCATTGCCACATAGGAGTGTTATACAAAATTGTGGCAATGTGACAAAACACTTCCATATAGGAATTGAATGCAAAATTATGGTTCATAATTGTCCTATGCGAGTGTGATACAAAATTGTGGCATTGATCAAAATATTTACACCTACAATCCTGCAACAAAACATATGTATAAAATAAGACCAATTAACATGACATTTATAAACAACAACTAGAAACACGAAACCAAGATATAACTTTACCTAATCAAGAATATTCTCCCATGAGACGATTGCACCGCGTCCCTCTAAGTCTTGTAACAGTGCAGTCAGTCCATGTCGATATCCATACGATTCTTCAGTTCGCGTTGGAGGACGACCCACTGCCAACTCCTATAGTAAATATGCAAAATGATAGATGAATATACATAATATACTTAAAACAAACAACTTCAATAATTAACATCATACTTACAAATTGGTAGCACATACTGTCATATCCGCCGCTACCTAAATGCGACGTTCCAACCGTATGTAACCGTGTGGCCGCCGCATCTCTTTGTTGATGATACCGATCAGGAGTATGTTGATGTTCATCGTGAATAGATTCCCATTCTTTGGCGTCTAGCCATACAGGCTTTGGTAAGCCTGCTTTGAAAGCATCACGAGCTTCCGATCATTGATGCGACATGACCTCGCGTGCTGTATGTTATATCCAATCGCAACTCACAAGAGGATTGCCAGGTGCTGGCCGGTACTCTTCATATATGCATTGTGTGATATGATTTTTAGAGTCCCTATCCTGTTCGGCCCATTTTAGCATTACTGAATGACCGAATTCGATAGAGCAGAGTTGTTGTATACATTTTCGCATTGACTTCCCCACTGCATCCATAACTGGAGCTCCGTTACGGATATGATATATCTTTGATTCATCATGATCATGTGCACCCCAAGGTGTACGTGGAGATCCCATCTGATGCAATATGAAGATCTCATCTCATCCAATGTATATATATGCATGCTTAAGCTTGTATACATATGCATTCATGTATACATATGCATTCATGTATGCATATGCATTCATGAATGCATATGCTTTCTTCTATGCATATGCATGCTTAAGCTTGTATACATATGCATTCATGTATACATATGCATATGCATATGCATACATGTATACATATACATATGCATATGCTTGTTTGTATACACACATGTACATATACATGTATGTATTTGCATACATGTATGCATATGCATATGCATACATGTATACATATACATAAACATATGCATATGCTTGCTTGTATATACATATACATATGCATATTCTTGCTTGTATGCATATGCATGCTTAAGCTTGTATGCATATGCTTGCTTGTATACATACATGTACATATACATGTATGTATATGCTTGCTTGCTTACATATGCATATGTAAGCATATGCTTGCTTGCTTACATATGCATATGCATTCTTGAGCATGTAAGCATATGCATATGCATGCTTAAGCATGTGTGCATATGCATATGCATGCTTAAGTATGTATGTATATGCATATGTATCATGTATGCATATGTATGTATCATGTATGCATATGTATGTATCATGTATGCATATGCATTCATGTATGTATGCATATGCATTCATGTATGTATGCATATGCATTCATGTATGTATGCATATGCATGCATTCATGTATGTATGCATATGCATGCATTCATGTATGTATGCATATGCATGCATACATGTATGCATATGCATGCATTCATGTATGTATGCATATGCATGCATACATGTATGCATATGCATGCATGCATGTATGCATATGCACGCATGCATGTATGCATATGCACGCATGCATGTATGCATATGTATGTATCATGTATGCATATGCCTGCATGCATGTATGCATATGCATGCATGCATGTATGCATATGCATGCATGCATGTAAGCATATGCATCCATGCATGTAAGCATATGCATGCATGCATGTATGCATATGCATGCATTCATGTATGTATACATGCATGCATATGCATACATACATGAATGCATATGGATGCATGCATGCATGTATACATATGCATATGTATGTATCATGTATGCATATGCATGCATGCATGCATGCATGTATGCATATGCATGCATGCATGTATGCATATGCATGCATGTATATATATTCATTCATGTATGTATGCATATGCATGCATGTATACATATGCATTCATGTATGTATGCATGTATGTATGTACATATACATGTATGTATATGCTTGCTTGCTTACATATGCATATGCATGCTTAAGCATGTATGCATATGTAAGCATATGCTTGCTTGCTTACATATGCATATGCTTGAGCATGTAAGCATATGCATATGCTTGAGCATGTAATCATATGCATATGCATGCTTAAGCATTCATGTATGTATGCATATGCATGCATGTATGCATATGCATGCATGTATGCATATGCATGCATGCATGTATGCATATGCATGCATGCATGTATGCATATGCATGCATGTATGCATATGCATGCATGTATGTATGCATATGCATGCATGTATACATATGCATTCATGTATGTATATATGTATGTATGTATGTATGTATGTATGTATGTATGTATGTATGCATGTATGTATGTA
>CM035420.1:159066727-159276727 GCA_020310875.1 Ceratopteris richardii | reverse complement strand
ATTTATGCTCTTCAAGAGCGATCCCATACATGGAGTGAATTTAAGAATCTGCTTAGAGAAGATTATTACCTAGAGGACTTGGCCATGCCCACATGAAATGAATTTAGAGAGTGGGTGGCTACTCCAAATAAAGGCCTTGAGGTGACTGAGATACTTCGAGAGTTTGAAGAGCGATTTGATCAATTGAGCCATAATGACCAAGATGCTTTGGAACACGAGAAAGTAGAGCTCTTCATAACACTGAGTCACAACAAAGGAGAACAAAGACATGTTCTCTTTTCCTTTTTACCTAAAGACCATTATATCAAGCAATAAAGTGAGCATTTTACAATATCTAGAAAGCATCACTTGTTCTTGCTTGTAAATATTGTCACTAGAACCTTGATCTCATATCCCAAGTAGTCAAGATAGATATAATAAAATTCTTGTTGCCATGAAAACTAGTTGTTCAGCCGATCAAGAATCCCACATCATGATCTTTGACAATAGATTAGTGTTGAAGGTACAAGTAAGAGTTCGGGAAGCTCCTTCCTTACATCCATAACCTCAACAAGCACAGATTATAGCTGATTAAAAGTTACTCGAAAATTAGAGTACATGTGTTGCAAAAATCGGAACATTTTAACAAGGCAATTAAGATCATCCCCTTTGTATGGTTAAGATGCTCATTGAATGCATGGCCATATTCACAGAATATGAAATACATTTCACAAAAGCATTCCCAAGAGAAGATAATAATCAACAAAATTATACTAAGAAACATTCACACATGATCAGAGAAATGCTCAAGATAAATCATGCTGAACACAAAGTGGAAGCAGAACTCGACATTATATTTCTAGTAAAATGATTTTTTACATTTCCTGTGTAAGTAAAAGAGTAATATGAATCTACAATAGAAGCTGATCATAGCTTTCCTCAGGCTCAAGGATATTGGGATCCTCTGGAACAGTAGAACACATATCCTGCCTCTCTTGCTCCAAGATTGGCTCTTCAAGGTCAGCCATGTCCCTCGGTTCATCTGCAAGTGGGGGAACAGGCTCCCTTGAAGCCGGTTGGAATCTCTCCGTGTCTGCAATGTGCTTCCTTCCAACCTCTTGGTCTTCATCTGGGCATTCATTCAGCCCATTGATTCTCATTCTAATAAAGCTCACTTGAGCATCATCCTTCTCCACAGCTATGCAGTGCCTGAACATCTTTAAGGAGCAAGCCAGAGTCGTTCCTGAAACAGTAGAAAACCACTTAGAGGCGTCAATCAACCATGACTAATGAAAATTGTGAAAATTGAAATTACCTGTGCCCGAAAAAGGTCTAGGACCCACTCATCATCATTGGAGAATAGCTGAAGCAATCTCACTATGAGTTTTTGTGGCTTCTGATAGGGGTTAACCAATGTCATGTCCCCAGCTACATGACGAAGTTTCTTGGTAACGGCTGGGAACATGAGCACCTTTGAGATCCCATTCTCATTGCAATGCTCCCTGACTCTCCTTTTGCTTACTTCATCATAATAGCCAACTATAATGCATTCAGTGGAGCTCACAAACCTATGCAAAGGAGTGTGATTTAGGTTTGTCTTCACCCTGCAAACAAGAACTATGAGTCACAGAGAGCATCATTAAAGCCACGAAGATAGAAAGAAGATTACTTACCACGTGAGGCACTCCACAGCATGACATCTTGCCTTCAGAGGAGTTGAAACAGAGAAGGACTCGTCTCTGCTATGGAAAATTACTATCCTCCAAAGAGGAGACATAGTCAACTCTGCAAAATCAATGACCATCTTCCGAATCTGAGGGTGTTTGAAGGGTTCATCATCATTAACTGATCCCAACATCCTAAATCCATAGGGTATGTCCGCTATGAGAAGGGAGAAATGTTTTCTAGGCACAACAGAACAAATATTATTTACATCACTACAGAATACATTGTAATATACAGGCCTAAGGGGGTCTAGGTGATTGGAGAAACATTTCAGATCAGGTTCATCATCAAAATCCATCTCCTTGGCTTTCAGCCTAGATTTGTCATGCCTTGCTCTTTGAATGTGAGCCAAGAATGCAAGGGGGCAATCATCCAGTAGCTCCGCAGACTTACTTTTCTTTGGTTTCTGCAGAAAAAAGTGGAAAGACAACTAAATGAGCTCTTCAATACAGCAAACAGAACATAAGGAAGCGATGCATGGCATCGATTTCATGTGGGGGTAGATGCCAGGCATCGACTTTGTACTGAAAGTCGATGCCTGGCATCGACTTTGGGACTTAAGTCGATGCCTGGCATCGACCTATGCCACGAGGTCGATGCCAGGCATCGACCTATGCCACGAGGTCGATGCCAGGCATCGACTTATGCTGTAGGTCGATGCCAGGCATCAACTTATGCCCCCAAGTCGATGCCAGGCATCAACTTTTGGCTACAGGTCGATGCGAGGCATCGACTTTAGCCGTAAGTCGATGCCAGGCATCGAATTCGTACTAAAAGCCTGGCATCAAATTGGTTTGGTGAATCAAGGCATCTAACCTAATGGCAAACCAAGCACAACCTCAGAAAGAGAACCTACCCAATCACGAAAAAGGATGAAATATTCTGATAAAGCTTTGGAGGATAATGTGGTTGGATAGTCTGCTTGGACCTCTGTCCAAGAAAAGCAACCCAGCCTCTTCATCATGACCTCCTGTAATAAACTTTATGACTACAGTCACAGAAATAAAAAAGAGACTAGGTTAGACCAGAAACATGGGAGGAGGGAAAAAGGATCTGAGAATAACATACATACTTGTTGAGCTCAGTCACCATCTCCTCCAGGCTTAAGTCCTTGGAGATTACCCTTGACAAAGTTGATATAATCAATGTATCATCCTTGATTCCTTGAAGGGCCCTCCATGGTGTCAGCTTCATGTCCTCAGGAGCCTCTTCAATTGAGAGGTCAGCTTTCCTTCCCTTTCCCTTCAGATCAACCTGTGGGTCTGGCCTCGACTTTCGTTGCTTCTGGCCCTTGACCTCCTTGTTCTCCCACATTGTGAAAATTTTATCCTGTAGATCCCAGATCTCACCTGATCTGAATGCCAGTTGAAACCATGGATCATATTTCCTCAAGGCATCGGACTTTCTATTCTCATCCAGTGCAATTCCAACCTCAATAAGGCATTGCTTTTGTAGATTGGGATGTATTCTTCCAGCTTCCTTAACAAGACAATCTTCATATTCATGGTGGAAGAACCGAATTCTCTCTATGGAGGACATTTTTTGCCTGTAGTCATTGTCATTGTTGTGATCCCAAGCAAGAAGCTTGGCTTCCTCAGTTGTAAGACGAGCATATATCTTACACTCTGCATACCTAAAGAAAAATGTGGTAGGGTGCTCCTTCACTAGCTGTCTACGGGCCTCTACAGAGTGTGAACCTCCAATCACATAATAAGTATACTCCTCAAATAAACCCTCATTGAACTCGTCCACAGAGCTGCACTCATTCGGATCCACCATGACAAAGAATGGCACAATAGTAGCATGAGGATTTATTTTCATTTTCTTCTTAAGATTCTGCACATGCAAATTGTGTGGCTCCCTGATCTCAAGGGGCCTCCTCCCTATGACCGGATCTGTTGGTGGCCTGTGGATGATATTGATTGGCAGGTGGAACAACTGCCCCTTCTTCACAACTTTTCTTTTAGCTATGTCCTCCCTCATCTTGTTCTGCTCAGTACCAAGAACACCCGAGGCAAGCTCTCCACCAGGTGCAACAATTATATCCTCAGAGCTAGAGCTTGAGTCAGAAGACTCCTCTTCTGAAATTCTCTTCCTTTTCTTTTGAAGCTTTTTCTGCACGCTCTGCTTACCCCTTGCCTTTACAGGGGTTGTCATCTTCTGTTGTGTTGGCATGATGTTGCCCTGGATCCATGGCATCAAGTCCTTGATAAGATTGACTGAGTCCCTCCATATCTCAGCTAGACCATCTGGAACACAGCACTCTGGGCACAAGAAATCCATCTTGCATATAACATTTCTCAAACCTTTCGATGTCTCTACCAAGAAAAGGAGGTTGTCAGAATCCTCATCTTCATAATCCAGTTTGTACACAAGGCCATACTGAAAACCTTGTGTTGTCGTGATCTTTCCTCTCCCATATGCCCCTGCGAACACAAGAAGGACTGCATTCTTCTCTTCAACATACTAAAGGCACCACTCCAGATTTGTCATGTCCCGCAGTGGACGATCTGTCCTTAAGACCTCAGCGTCCCTCGACCTATCCTTCATAGTTGTATCATCCTCAGGAATTTTGATGCTACTCTCTCCACCTGAGGATATTCCTAGCGGGTTGCTGGCCTTCTCAGAGGATAAGGATACAATAATTTTCTTTAGTTTCGCTTGGTGACCAATGCCTTTGTCACGTTGCTGATCACCAGAGCCCATGGTGACTCTCAGTTTCTTCAAGGGCCTCTCACTCTTGGACTCCGCATCCCTGAAGGCGCTTGGAATAATCAGCTCATACATAAATGTGGTTTTCAAAGGCCCAAGTCGATGCCAGGCATCGACTTTTAGGTTCAAGTCGATGCCAGGCATCGACTTTTAAGTGCAAGTCGATGCCAGGCATCGACTTTGTGTGCAAGCCGATGCCGGGCATCGACTTGAGGGTGCAAGTCAATGCCAGGCATCGACTTGCACACAAGGTCGATGCCTGGCATCGACTTGCACTTAAAAGTCGATGCCTGGTGTAGTACCCCTTCTCTTTTCCCTTTCTCTCTTTGTGGCATGTGAGCAGTGAGCAGAATCCACTGGCACTCTGAGCATGAAGTCCGAAGAAGATAGAAGAGAAAGAGATTAAAAGGAGAGCTCTCAGATGCGCTAGGATGGGCATGGGCTGCAGCTTCAGGGGCTGATCCATCCCATTTCATGGACATAATGGTGTTCCGGGCAGTTGTTGCTTTCACTTGTTGATTTCACTGTCATTGCCACCTTGGTTGATTTGTTTATCTCTCTTTTTCTCTCTCTTCCTATCTCTCTTCCCCCATCTTTTCTCTCAGTTCCGCAAAACCCCCTCAGCCTTCTCCGCAAAGCCCCCTCTCAGTCTCTGCAAACCTCTCTCTCTCTCTCTCTTCCCCCCTCACCCCTGCATTCCTCCACCCCCTCGCTCAGCCCTCCCGCAAAGCCCCCTCACATACCCCCTCTCTCTCTTTCTCTCTCTTTCTCTCTCTCTCTCTCTCTCTCTTTCTCTCTCTCTCTCTCTCTCTCTCTCTCTCTCTCTCTCTCTCTCTCTCTCTCTCTCTCTCTCTCTCTCTCTCTTTCTCTCTCTCTCTCTCTCTCTCTCTCTCTCTCTCTCTCTCTCTCTCTCTCTCTCTCTCTCTCTCTCTCTCTCTCTCTCTCTCTCTCTCTCTCTCTCTCTCTCTCTCTCTCTCTCTCTCTCTCTCTCTCTCTCTCTCTCCCTCTCCCCCCCCCTTTTTCTCTCTCTTCCCCCGCCATCCCCGCTGCTCCCCGCCCTCCGCCCATCACCCCCGCCCCTCACCCCGCTGCCCTCCGCCACCACCCCCCGCCAACCCCCCCGCCAACCCCCCCGCTCACCCCCGCTAACCCCCCCGCTCACCCCCGCTAATCCGCCCCGCTCAACCCCGCCAACCCTCCCCGCTCACCTCTACCACCCGCAGCCCCGCACCTCCCGCCTACACCCGCCCTCAACCTCCTCCCCCGCCCCCCTCATCTCTTCGCCCCGCCCTCACCTCCCGCCTACACCCGCCCTCAGCCCCCCCTCACCCCCGCTAATCCCCCCGGCTCACCCCCGCCAACCCTCCCCGCTCACCTCCGCCACAACCCCCCGCACACCCCCGCCTCTACCCGCCCGCAGCCCCGCTCACCTCCGCCACCACCCCCCGCGACCCCCCCCCCCCCTCATCTCTCCGCCCCGCACTCACCTCCCGCCTACACCCACCCTCTCACCCGCACCCGCCACCCTCCGCCCCCTCACCCACCCCTCTACCCGCCCGCACCCGCCACCCCCCGCCCCCTCACACTCCTGCACATCCTCGCCCCTCACACACTCACATTCCCACCCACATGCACACCCACTCGCATACACACACCCACATGCACGCATACACACGTATACACTCATACATGTAGACATACACCCTCACATACACACATATGTACACCCACTCACATACATACACCCACATCCTAAAATGCACACCCACACCTACCCCCTTCAATTACACATATGCACCCCCTTGCACGCACACACCCACCCACACACATACCTCCACACACACGCACCCACGCACTCACACATAAGCACATGCACTCACGCATACATGCATACCCCCACACACACATGCACCCACACATATATCCAAGGACTGAACAGATTTATAAGAATGCCGAACTACAGAGATCTTCCGAAGAAGAAAGAGAAGCTGAATCCAAGTCATTTAATTTCTTTAGTAATTTGGTTGAAGAACATGCAGAGCTCCGTAATCTTTACATGTAGAAGTGCAATTTGGGGTCCTTTGAATGTTTTGTTGAATTGTTGACCCTAAAAGGAGCAAGACATTTTGAAATATTGAACCAGTTATTTCTAGAAGAATGCTGCAAGGTTGGGTGCTGTGAGCTGAGGTGGTAAGAGCCCTCGGAGATGAAATAACAAAGGAGAACATACAGTGAAGGCACAAAAGGCTTGAGTTTCAGAACCTTCCATCCAAGGGAATTCACAATATCACACCCAGTTAGAAATCATTTTTTGATCCAAATTCGTGATACTCTCCTAAGTTATGGAAGCTCTTTAGAGTGAAAAGGTAAAAGTAAAGTGTTAAAAGTGGAAGCAGGGAAAAGCTTTTTGCCACCAACTATTCACGGCGACTACCTATTTTGGTGGATCTAATTCAAATCAAGTGGAGTATTTGATTTACCCCTCCAATCTTGGGCAATCAACCGCCGCGTGATCAGTGGACGTGAAGATTCGGCAAGGCCCTCTTGGCCTATTGGGGCCTATAAAATCAAGAGATTTATGCTCATTTGGGTACACTTGACATACACACTGGGGGTACACGGTACACACATTTTTGGTACATTTCTTGGAGTTTCATTGACACGGGCATACGTGCAGAAGTCATCTCTTCCACTTGGTGGTTTCAAGCCTATTGTAGGAGCTACTCTGTAGTGTGGATACAGAGGGTAGGCTTCTCAGTTGAGGGCTATGAGCACTATAGTGTAAGAAAGTGCCTTGGATTTTCTTTCCTTTCCGTGAGTCAGTATTGGTGATTGAGCTCTATTCTCTTGAGAAGATCTTACCATTTGTATTGTTCTGAGTTAGTCTGCATATCAGTGGTCCTTATGCTGATAGGAAGAAACTGTTGTATTGGAGTATTTACTTTTAAGGTGGTTTGTTAGCCCTAAGCTTGTGGCTTGTTAGTCCTAAATCTGCACCTCAGGCATCACTCTGCCCAACATTGTAATCCCCTGATTTGAATCAAGAAGTGTATGGTCTTTCTTGGTCATTTATTGTTCACATTTTCTGAAGTATTTACCACTCTGTGCAATCCATGTTATCTACATGCTCACAGAAATGTTAAAGGGTATACTTCCCTAAAGAGAACCCCCCTTGAGTAGGTGACGTACTGGAAGTGTTTATTTTCTATAAAAGTGGATACCCGAGTACCTCCTCTACAGTTTGGCACGCACGGTGGGACCTTTGCATTTCTGTGAGAGGTATTTTTGCCCTATTACAATTGCGAATAGGTACATGACCCATACACGAGCAGATAAGGAATCTCTTCGTGTTCGAAGAAGCCTTAACAAGTTAGCCATAACCACGAGTAGTGAGTCTACCTCCCCTCTGCCCTCCCTAAATTTATCGATGGATTTGGGTGCGACACCATGGTCAAAAGAAGGGTATAGGAGAACTCTAGACTTCTCCTCAGATACGTCTGAAGAGACATCAGTCCAAATGGAGGATCTTTCTCATCTACTCTCCAGGATCAACATCAAATTCCCTACCTTCAAGGGACATGCTTATGAAGATGCTGATGATCATGTGAGGAGATTTATCTCTTTATGCCGTGGACGTGGCCTGCAGAATAGAGAAGATGCAATGTTGGCACTTTTTCCATCCACATTGGAGGGTCTTGCAGATAAATGGTTTAGTCAATATGCAGATGGCCATTTCACTACTTGGGAGGCTCTGAAGACGGCGTTCTCACAGACATTCCGACCAAGTGATTCCTCGGAAAGAGCTCTAGATCAGCTAGAGAATTTGAAGCTAAGACCAGGTGAATCCTTTCATGAACTTCACACTAGAACAAAAGCACTTGTTGCACGTCTGCCACATGCTCCAGGTGACTTTTTGGTTAAAAAGTGGATTGAGAAGGCTCTGCGCAGGTAATCTCAACAGAAGCTTCGTGAGTCTCTTAGATTGGATGCTACCCTCAATGATTTTGTTGCAGCTGCATCACGCATTGAAGAAGCAAGGCAACATTTTGAAGGGGATACACAACCTAAGTATGCTGCAGATGTGGATCCTATTGAGCAACTGAGAAGGGAATTGGAAGCATTGAAGATGCAACAAAATCAACAAGAAAAGAAGGTCTTGCCACCACTCCGTCGCACTGATGATGAAGTAGCCCAACTTCGCCGAGAATTAGAAGACTTGAAGACCACTCAGGATATAAGGAGACAAATTTGGTGTACAATCTGTAACAACAATGGACATTCCAATGCTAATTGCCCTATTAAGGTAAGCTGTCAATTTTGTGGAAAAGATGGTCATGAAGCCAGAGATTGTTATTACCTCAAGGGTACACAGCAGAGAGGTAACCCTCAAACTTTGGATTCATACTATGCTAGTACTTCAAATACATTTAATAGAGAGGAGAATAGGCCTGCAAAGCCTAGATATAATAGACCCTTGATGTGCTATCGTTGTGGTGCATATGGCCACATGCAAAATAGGTGTTCCCTCCCAGAAGATGCACCTCCTTGTCAACATTGTCCAGAAGCCAAGGATCATTATACCAAAGATTGCCCAAGAGGTCGTCTTGCTCCAATTCATATGATTGCAGTCTCTCCACATGAAGAAGGAAAAACCACTCAGACTTATGTTGTTTCATCCTTTGCAATACCCATGATGACTAGAGCTAGGCAAGCAGCTGCAACTCAGAGAGATAAACAACAAGGATTTCAGGATAAAGAGGAAGAAAAGGAGTCTGGATGGAAGGATCAAGTAGAAATTGAAGGAGCTTATGATAAGATGACTACTTCACTAAAAGGTCAACCAACAAGTCTGCAAGAAAACACTCTGGAGGTAAACATTGAACAGATCTTGAAAGGTATTCATCACAAGGTTAGTCTATATGAACTTATAAGGATGGATTCAAAAATAAGAAGTGACTTACTGAAGATTATACACTCCGCTCACTTGGTCCAATCACCTAGTATAGATGGTTTCATGGTTGATTTTCCCCCTGCACCCTTAGCAGACTACCAAAGTTCAAGATTATCAGTTTGTATAAAGGATGAAGCTCTTACAGGTGTGATCATAGATGGAGGCTCTGGTATCAATTTGATGCCAGATTTTACAATGAAGAAGCTAAATTTGAACCCCACCAAAATGGCACCATTTACAGTTACACTAGCAGATCAACATCGGGTTGCGCCTCTTGGCATTATTGAAAAGGTACGGATGATAGTACAGGGTTACCACTTTGTGTTGGATTTTGTTGTTATTGCACTTCCACAGGAGACTTCCTATCCTTTGCTCTTGGGGAGACCTTGGCTGAGACAAGCAAAAGCTTTGCAAGATTGGGGGAAAAATAAACTATGGATTTCAACAAGCACCAATAGCCAACTGCAACTACACTTGGAAGAAGGATTTGATTCAGGAAAAACCACTGGATATACTGTGGATACTCAGGTAATGCCCTCTATACCCCAAGAAGATGATACATTGTTAAATTGGATGATGGGAAGTGCAGAGTGTTGCACAGTGGAGATTAATGAAATTGAGGAAGAAGTTGCAGATAAGGTAATTACAGGAAAAGGCAATGAAGACCAGAAGGTGTTGGAGAATGAGCAATTGTAGGAAAGCACAAGCCTTGAGGAAGCAACCCAGATAAAAGTATCAGAGGTAGAAGATTTTGAACCTAAGGGCAGAGAAGATCTTCCTTTCTGAGATATACCTCAAGGATGGATGGAAGAACATGTTGCAGAATATAAATTAAACTCCACTCCTGCATATAGTGGAGATGTTTTATCAAACAAAGCCAGTCCTGAAACATTGGTTCAAGAAGTAAATTTAGGGGATGAAGAGAACCCTCAAGTAGTCCATTTGGCATCCTGGTTGTGGCATTATCCTCCTTTGCTACAGAAGGTAACTTCTTTGCTTTTTACTTACAAAAGTGTCTTTGCATGGTCCTACAAGGATCTAACGGGGATACCAGAAGAGCTTGGGTTACATCGGATACCCTTAGTTGAGGGAGCCGCGCCAGTAAGAAGTAGGCCATATCGACTCAATCCGAAGTATGCAGAGGCAGTAAAAGCAGAGATTACAAAACTAGAAGAAGCAAAAGGATTCCCCTGGTTAACGTCTCGAGGGTGAAGGGTTATTTGAATTGATGCAAGCAGATGAAATTCACTCCCTGTACATACCATAGTTCTTTCATTTTCTGCAGTTCATTTTTGAAGGAATAAGCAAATAAAGGAGTTATTGCACCGGGACGGTGCAAAAGCTTGATGTGGGGGTCTGTAGTACCCCTTCTCTTTTCCCTTTCTCTCTTTGTGGCATGTGAGTAGTGAGCAGAATCCACTGGCACTCTGAGCATGAAGTCCAAAGAAGATAGAAGAGAAAGAGATTAAAAGGAGAGCTCTCAGATGCCCTGGGCTGCATTGGGCTGCAGCTTCAGGGAATGATCCATCCCATTTCATGGACATAATGGTGTTCCGGGCAGTTGTTGCTTTCACTTGTTGATCTCACTCTCATTGCCACCTTGGTTGATTTGTTTATCTCTCTTTTTCTCTCTCTTCCTATCTCTCTTCCCCCATCTTTTCTCTCAGTTCCGCAAAACCCCCTCAGCCTTCTCCGCAAAGCCCCCTCTCAGTCTCCGCAAACCTCTCTCTCTCTCTCTTCCCCCCTCACCCCCGCATTCCTCCACCCGCTCCCTCAGCCCTCCCGCAAAGCCCCCTCACGTACCCCCTCTCTCTCTTTCTCTCTCTCTCTCTCTCTCTCTCTCTCTCTCTCTCTCTCTCTCTCTCTCTCTCTCTCTCTCTCTCTCTCTCTCTCTCTCTCTCTCTCTCTCTCCCCCCCCTTTTTCTCTCTCTTCCCCCGCCATCCCCGCTGCTCCCCGCCCTCCGCCCATCACCCCCGCCCCTCACCCCGCTGCCCTCCGCCACCACCCCCCGCCAACCCCCCCGCTCACCCCCGCTAACCCCCCCGCTCACCCCCGCTAATCCCCCCCGCTCACCCCCGCCAACCCTCCTCGCTCAACTCCGCCACCCGCAGCCCCGCACCTCCCGCCTACACCCGCCCTCAACCTCCTCCCCCGCCCCCCCCTCATCTCTCCGCCCCGCACTCACCTCCCGCCTACACCTGCCCTCACCCCCCGCTCACCCCCGCTAATCCCCCCCGCTCACCCCCGCCAACCCTCCCCGCTCACCTCCGCCACCACCCCCCGCACACCCCCGCCTCTACCCGCCCGCAGCCCCGCTCACCTCCGCCACCACCCCCCGCGACCCCCCCCCCCCCCCCCATCTCTCCGCCCCGCGCTCACCTCCCGCCTACACCCACCCTCTCACCCGCACCCGCCACCCTCCTCCCCCTCACCCACCCCTCTACCCGCCCGCACCCGCCACCCCCCGCCCCCTCACACTCCTGCACATCCTCGCCCCTCACACACTCACATTCCCACCCACATGCACACCCACTCGCATACACACACCCACATGCACGCATACACACATATACACTCATACATGCAGACATACACCCTCACATACACACATATGTACACCCACTCACATACATACACCCACATCCTAAAATGCACACCCACACCTACCCCCTTCAATTACACATATGCACCCCCTTGCACGCACACACCCACCCACACACATACCTCCACACACACCCACCCACACACTCACACATAAGCACATGCACTCACGCATACATGCATACCCCCACACACACATGCACCCACACATATATCCAAGGACTGAACAGATTTATAAGAATGCCGAACTACAGAGATCTTCCGAAGAAGAAAGAGAAGCTGAATCCAAGTCATTTAATTTCTTTAGTAATTTGGTTGAAGAACATGCAGAGCTCCGTAATCTTTACATGTAGAAGTGCAATTTGGGGTCCTTTGAATGTTTTGTCGAAGTGTTGACCCTGAAAAGAGCAAGACATTTTGAAATATTGAACCAGTTATTTCTAGAAGAATGCTGCAAGGTTGGGTGCTGTGAGCTGAGGTGGTAAGAGCCCTCGGAGATGAAATAACAAAGGAGAACATACAGTGAAGGCACAAAAGGCTTGAGTTTCAGAACCTTCCATCCAAGGGAATTCACAATATCACACCCAGTTAGAAATCATTTTTTGATCCAAATTCGTGACACTCTCCTAAGTTATGGAAGCTCTTTAGAGTGAAAAGGTAAAAGTAAAGTGTTAAAAGTGGAAGCAGGGAAAAGATTTTTGCCACCAACTATTCACGGCAACTACCTATTTTGGTGGATCTAATTCAAATCAAGTGGAGTATTTGATTTACCCCTCCAATCTTGGGCAATCAACCGCCGCGTGATCAGTGGACGTGAAGATTCGGCAAGGCCCTCTTGGCCTATTGGGGCTATAAAATCAAGAGATTTATGCTCATTTGGGTACACTTGACATACACACTGGGGGTACACGGTACACACATTTTTGGTACATTTTTTGGAGTTTCATTGACACGGGCATACGTGCAAAAGTCATCTCTTCCACTTGGTGGTTTCAAGCCTATTGTAGGAGCTACTCTGTAGTGTGGATACAGAGGGTAGGCTTCTCAGTTGAGGGCTATGAGCACTATAGTGTAAGAAAGTGCCTTGGATTTTCTTTCCTTTCCGTGAGTCAGTATTGGTGATTGAGCTCTATTCTCTTGAGAAGATCTTACCATTTGTATTGTTCTGAGTTAGTCTGCATATCAGTGGTCCTTATGCTGATATGAAGAAACTGTTGTATTGGAGTATTTACTTTTAAGGTGGTTTGTTAGCCCTAAGCTTGTGGCTTGTTAGTCCTAAATTTGCACCTTAGGCATCACTCTGCCCAACATTGTAATCCCTTGATTTGAATCAAGAAGTGTACGGTCTTCCTTGGTCATTTATTGTTCACATTTTCTGAAGTATTTACCACTCTGTGCAATCCGTGTTATCTACCTGCTCACAGAAATGTTAAAGGGTATACTTCCCTAAAGAGAACCCCCCTTGAGTAGGTGACGTACTGGAAGTGTTTATTTTCTATAAAAGTGGATACCCCAGTACCTCCTCTACACCTGGCATCGACTTGAACCTAAAAGTCGATGCCTGGCATTGACTTCCACCCAAAAGTCGATGCCTGGCATCGACTTTGCACCCTAAAGTCGATGCCTGGCATCGACTTTAAGGCCAACTTCGATGCCAGGCAAGTCGATGCCTTGCATCGACTTGAGGCTGCAAGTCGATGCCAGGCATCGACTTGAAGCCTCAAGTCGATGCCTGGCATCGATTTGCACCTGCAAGTCGATGCGTGGCATCGACTTGCACACAAAGTCGATGCCTGGCATCGACTTTCAGGTGCAAGTCGATGCCTGGCATCGACCTGAGGCCTCAAGTCGATGCCTGGCATCGACTTGCACGTGCAAGTCGATGCCTGGAATCGACTTGCAGCCTCAACTTGATGCCTGGCATCGACTTACACCTAAAAGTCGATGCCAGGCATCGAGCTGTACCCTCATTGGATCTTTATTTTTAGAGCTAAGAAAAATAAAAACTTAGAAAGCAGACTCTTTACACAAACATACAAAGGGATTCTTTTAGGAATCTTTTTTTATGGTATGATTTTGTCTACCTCTTGGTACTCTTGCCAACATTCTTCTTCTCCTTCATAGTTGCCTTGCTTGTATGCTGAGCTCTGTGCTCCATAGCTGTCTGTGCTCTGTTGCCCTCTGTTGCTCGTGGATTTTGAAAATGAGAATGATCTCCTCCTCTGCTATTTATAGGCAATTGGGTAACTTGAACCAGAGACTAACTGGATCTAACTGAATGAGTCCAGTTGCTAACTATATCTGTCAACCAATCTAACCAGGGAATACCACTCAAACAAATAGGCTGTTTCAGAGCCACTTTAATGAAATATTCATAGAACCTTGCAACTATTTATATACATTTGCATGGAAATTACACTTCAATGGCAAGAGTATGGTATGTACATGAGGATGTGTAATCTCATGTAGAAATTTTTTCTTAGAATCTCTTGCTTGGGAGAAAATCAAGTCTAAGTTGTGTTGAATATGGGAGATTAATGACATCTTTATAGTGTTATCCTCTTCACTTTAGTTCATATTCACATTTATCTTGTAAAACATTGTTGAATGGAAAATCAATGTATGAATAAACATTCAAGTAAAGAACCTTGCAACTATTTATGTACATTTGCATGGAAATTACACTTCAAGTCTAAGTTTTGTTGAATATGGGAGATTAATGACATCTTTATAGTGTTATCCTCCTCACTTTAGTTCATATTCACATTTATCTTGTAACACATTGCTGAAATGGAAAATCAATGTATGAATAAACATTCCATGTACCTCTTTTACACATAATTCTTTTTTAATATACTTTCATGTACCTCTTTGAGATCTAGCCAAGACTACAATGAAACCTAATCCTTGAAATCTTATTTAGTACCAAAGGTAAAATTTCTTCTTGTATAGTCTTCAATGGCACTCCTACAAACAATTTTAATATATAATCCAGTTGGAACTCAACTTGGATATATTTTGATTCACTCACAATGCTAAGATTCAATGACTCATATCTAGTTAGAAATCAATTGTGTTTCTCATTTCAAAAGTGAATCAAATATTTGGTTCCCTTATTAGTGTATATTTGAGTAATTAAGTTATTTGATGTAATTTGATGTTTAATGTTATTTAATGTACTTTAATAAACTTTTGATTTCATATCTTCTTGATGTGACATTTTATGTGACATCTTCACTTGATCTCGGATTTCTACTTATTTAAAAAGGTATTCATCTTCAGTCTTCTATGAACTCAGTGAAGATGAGCTCAATCTTTTCAGTGGATGCTTGGGCATGAGCTTCTTCTGCTCATATTGATATAGTTTCGGATTCATTGTTCTCAGTTGATCCTTTCCACAGAAGTGATGATCCCTATGATTTAGGACGTGCTGATGGTTCCATGTTTTCTGTTGAGTCATTTAAGTTATCCAATTCACAGTGCAATGCTGCTCAACCAAATGCACCTCTTGATCTCCCATCTGATCCAACCATTGATCTCCCTTCTGACTCAAGTGCATGTGCAGCAACGAAAAAGCAAAGCAAGCTCAATCTACAATTTAAAAGAAGGCCTCGTGAAGTAAGTCAAAAAAGATTTAAATTTCTTACATCAGATAGACAGATTGCATTGGATATTGTGAAGCATTGTTGTGGTTTGAAATGTTTGTACAATTTAGGAATGAAGAAACTAAAGCACCTAAGAGAAAAATTCCTCCATTTAGATAGTGAAAGGCAGGATATATACCTTGTTTCTCGCATGCAAATGATTGAGGATAACATGTCAGTAACACGTGTTGGTTTTGAATATTTCTTTAGTCAAGGGATGCGATGTTGTAGGGCTGCATTTAAAATTGCAATGGGTGTGGGAAGTTTTAGAATACATAGGGTTCAACAAGGGCTTTTGAATGGGGATCTCATTTTGGATACGTTCCATGTTGGGACCAAAGGATCTGTTGGACGTCATGCAATGAATTGGATGATGAACTATTTTAGCTTGCATTGTGAGGTTATGCCTACAACTGGAAGGTTGCACTTGTCAGATAACTTTACTCGTCGAGAGGTATTTCAAATATATAGAGAAGACATGGAAAATAGAAATGAGAAGTATGTGTTGTATCGTCACTTTACTCGATTATGGAAGGAAGAGTTTAACAATGTTTCTATTCCTTGTAAAGTTAGAATGGGTGAATGTTCAGTTTGCGCCACTTTGAAAAACATGGCAAAAGGAGCTACAACACCACAGGAAAAGAATAATTTTAAAAACCTTCTTAACAACCATCGTGAGAGTCAATCTTTAGAGAGAAAGAAAGCAATTCATCATCGAAGTAAAGCACTCAGAAATCCGGAGCGTTATGTGTGTTTGTTGATCGATGGTATGGATAAAAAAAAACTTGTTTACCACATTTTTATCGCATCCCTAAGGACATTGGAGATGAAGTCCTTGTGCAAATGCATTTGGTTGGTGCTTTGGTATACAATGGAACTGTAATGTCCAAGGTTTTCTTCACATATCCGAATGTGCATAATGATCCAAACCTTACAGTTACTGTCATTCATTGTGTTTTGCAATCATGGAAGGGTCTTTTGCCACCAACTCTATATTTGCAACTAGATGATACTGCAAGAGAGAATAAAAATTCTACAGTCTTTGGATATTTAAGCATGCTTATTGAAAAACAGGTATTTTTGAAGGTTAAGGTAAATTTCCTTCTGGTTGGCCACACTCATGATCACATTGATCAAATGTTCAGTACTTTCTCTAAGAAGTTGGCACGTAACAATGCTTTTACTCTTCCGATTTTATCTGAGCTGATTTCAGAAGCATATACTCCAAAACCAGAAGTTCAACACCTCACACAGATTTATGACTTTAAGCACTTTTGCTCAATGGGCCTTGATAACAGTGCTAAGGTTTTGGCTCCATTGCACAATATTAGTTTCAACCATGTATTCTTGATGAGGAGGGTTGATGAAATAACCCTTTTATTTGCAAAGCAGTATTCATCTTCTCTTGGGTGGGAGCCTAAAGAGGGATGCAGATTCTTATTGCAGGTGCCTAATTTGTCTACTGTAACAGTGTATGGTGCAGTACAATCACCATATGAAGATAAAAACAATACAGAAAGATGTGGAAATGTGGTTGATCAAAGTAAAAGCTGGATGCATGCACTCATTGAAAAGAAGAGACATATTGAGCGTGCAAAAAAATATGCTCGAGATCAAGATGTATCTTGGTGGGAGGAATTTTTCAATCATCAAGAAGAGATTATACAGTATACAATTGCAGGTCTATGGCTAGTTGATGTTCCATTCACATGGGATTTTTGTACACAAAGATCCATGAATGTGGCCCAAGCATGTAATGCAGATACACTTCAAAGTTTTATACATCCACCGGAAAGAAATATTTATGTAGGCCCAAGGATGACAAAACAGGCAGAAGCAAGATGGCAAGGAAATTTAATAGAGATAAATGTTGGAACACTTATTGCAGTTCTTGCTGATGGTGATGAGGCTACCAGACCATTTTGGATTGCAAAGGTTTTAGAGATAACTAAAGATATTGATAAGAGAATAATAGAGGCTTTGATGGTGCATTGGTATTACACTAAAAGTAGTAATGCATTCACAGGTAAATATAACTTAGAAATGGTGTGTGATACTAAACGAACAGGTTCAAAAAAGAAAAAGAATATTCGAAGCACATCCACTGTTAAAATGGATGATGTAGATATTCTTGTTTATGATTTTTCCTTGACAAAAACAGGTCACTTAAGGAAAGCAACCATCAACATGATAAAACAAAAGCTTCCAGATGTATGTGGTACAGGAAATCATAGGCAAACAAGAAGAGTTGTGCATGATCCTGCAGAATTTGGTATGTACGTGGATGAAGACAGAGCTCTTGTGGATATAGAAGAAGAAGAAGAGAGCTCTCCACAGTATGAGACTGAATCAAGTGCATCAGATGATGAGGGTGTAGACATAGATCGACAAAGTTGTGAGATGCATTGAAGCTCTCAGACATTTTTAGTGCTTTTGTAAATGCCTCGAAGTAGTTTGGTTAATGAAACCATGTTTTGTAGCAATTTTGACTAACAATCAGATATCCACCCATTAAAAATATGTCTAAAATGTTATTTTTGTATAAGAACTATTCAGTTCTACATTCTTTATATAGATTTTAGACATGTCAATGTCCTATCATATAGATTTTGGAAATGTCAATGTCTTATCATATACATTTTGGGACATGTCAATGCCTTATATAGTGAAATTTTGACTACATTTTGAGCTCTTTTTTTATGAGAAAATGACAAAAATGTCAAAAATCACATGTTTTCACCTCATTTTTGTAATATATGTATACTCGTATAAAGGAATCTCAAACATAAGCTGCCATTTGCTTGATTTTTGACGAGAGTGTTCTCTTTTTACGACATAGTTCTCGTTTGTTACGACTCGCTGTTTCATTAAGAGTGCTGACTCTGAGCTGGCCTTAGAGCTAGGTGTCATGTTAGAAGACTTGAGTGAGCCTTTAGGATTGACTAAAGAATGGAGTAGAGTGCATAAGGCCATAGCAATGCTCTTGAGACGTAAGAGATGGAGGTCACATGTAGTGCAAGATAGAGTCGAGTATACTAAGGATTTGCAAATGCCTACTACAAGACCTCTAGTTTGTATGAATGAGATTGTGAAGGAGAAAAATGAATATGGAGTCAATCCAATGTCCCTTAATCAAACATATAAATCCAGAGAGAATCCAAAATATGAAAGAATTGAGGATAAGGAGATGAAAGAGTTGTGTGAGGATATATATGAAGAAAACATTTCCATCTCTAGTGATGAAGAGATATATGAGGATGAGACTAGTGAAGGTGATGAGAAATTAGAAAGCGTTTTTGATGATGTGGTCTTAGTATGCATGCATCAAAATAATAGAGATGATGAGAAAGAGCAAGAGGTTGAGTTGATCGAGGAGCAAAAGGATATCTGAGAAGAAAATTCAAGTGAGTCATATGATGAGTCGAACTTGAGTGATGTTGAGAGTCTTAGTGACTTGTGTGTTGAATTAGTTAGTGAAGCAGGTGTCAAGGCTTTCCACAAAGAGGAAGATGGGGCACTGGTCACTGACTTTTCACGAGTTGAGTATACTCTCACTAGTACTCCTCAGGAAGTAGGACGAGGTGAGAGAGATGAGGTTGATGTAGAGGACAATAAAAGACATGATGAATTTTCTCCCAAGCATAATCTTTTGCATGATGAAGAATTGAATGTATGTGAACAAGTGTGTAGTGATGATGAGAATGAAGAATGCTTGAGTCTGATTGATTGCAGAGAGCTATTTTCAATAGGAATGTATGAAAATCTTATAACTCAAGATGATTTTGTTGATTTGATGTATGCTAGCTTAGACCTGCATGATTTTGAAGATGCACAAGTGAGAGAGTTAAATGAATCATCTTCACAAAATGAATGTATGTTGGATGAGAGTTTCGAGTTTAATCCGATTCAAATAAATGTATCTAGTGTCCAAATCAATGAAGTTTTTCCAAATATGTGTAGTGAATATGATGCTACATATTTTTCTTATGAGTTTTTTAGAACAGGTAATCCAGAGGCAAAGGAAGATCATGAGTTTGAATGGATCGAACGGGAGGCTATTATTTTCAAGCAACCTGTTCATATTTTATTGTTGATGGATTTTCGTGAAATCCTTTCACGGATTGCACATGTATATAATGTTGTTTTGACCTAATGTTTCTTATCTTTTGATTAGTTTTAAGAGTGCAAGAAATGAGCAAGTAAAGATAATGGAGCTCACAAAGAAATAAAAAAGTTGTAAAAATTGTTGTCATTAGCTATCTTGTTTCAACCCTGATCTTTTTTGCACCATTGTTGAGATGCATTGCATATAAAGTATGCATATTTTGAGTAGAGAAGAGCACATGTTTTAATTCCCATAGGTGCACTCTCATTTGCACAATAAAACTCATATGTAAAACTGATAAGAGAAGAGTTTTGAGTGAAAGAGAGAGGATTTGAGAGTGAGGTCAAGAGTGGTTGCATTTGAGAGTAGAGCTATGAGTGAAAAGTAATTGCTTCTTGATTTCCATCATCATTGAGAATGATTGCACCTAGAGTATGCATGTTTGAAAATGTAAGTGCACATGTGCTTTAAAATTGGTAGATGCACGTCCAATTTCACGTTAAATAAGTTGTAAATACATCAAGAAAATTTGAGCTTTATAATGAGTGCGAAGCCTCGTCAGCGAACGCTAAATACCTCTTTTATTGCACCATTATGTTTTTGATGCACTTAAAGTATGCATACGTTAGGGCCCGCTACATGGCCGTGCATAGATATAGTTATTTTGTATATCCATGCACTTGATTTTACTGATGGATTTCTCATAGAATAACAAATACAGAGCTTGGTGGTGGTGTGTCGAGAGGCCATACAGGTTTGAAGGGGGTGGATTTCGTGGAGAATCTTTCTCAACAATCTCATTTTCATAACTGATCATTTTCTTTCATATGTAAAAAGGGAAAAACACTTGCATTTGTGCTCCCTATCTTGGACTTGCTGAGCATGAATGATTTTTTCAAATGAGTGTGTGGACATTATGGATAGGCACCGAGTGTTAATGTGTTTGCTTCAAGAGGAAAGTTGCAAAAAAAAATTTGTTTTCTTTTTGGGGAGCACCGCTTCAAGGAGGACGAGATTGTATTCCACTGGTAACGTGTTATTTTTTGTGTGGGGTGGGGGCAGATCGGGGAAGCTATGACGGTCGCTGAGTTTGCGAAGAAGATCAAAAGAGGGAGCTTGCACGTGAAGGAGAGGGGGGAATATTAGAAGGAAAGGCAGCTTTTGGACAGGCTCCGCAGGGAGACATAGGGGCACTCTCTTTTCCCGAGACAGATATATGCGGCAGCAGGAGAGATTCAGAGGCAGGAAAAAGATTTCAACTTCTCGGGCTTTGCTACAGAGCTCAAGGCAAGCTAATCAGAGAAGGAGAGTGGATGGAAGAAAACTGATCATTTAAAAATGATGAGGACAATGGGGCTGGCTCATCATAGAGAAGGGAAAGAAAAAGCACAGATACAACAGAAAGGAGCGACAATTTTTTTGCTCATCATCAGGTAGCTATTTATTTTATGCGACGGACAACCAGGACTGAGTTGGACTTTGTCTATGTACTGTTTTGATCATATCGCTACTCCGAAATGTCGCAATGAATGTAATTAGAATTATATGAAAAAAAAACAAAAGGTTTTCTTTCATGATGATGCGATTCTGCTTTTTTTTCACTTACACTATGAGTTCGTTACACTGCTTTAGACCTCCTTTACAAAGATTCTCCATCGCGTAGATGCACTGAATACGTGTTGATTGGATGTATTCATATTGATAGTGCTATTCACCCATCTCTGTTTGCTACGCTGAGTTGTCAGGCTGTTCATCTTCATGTGTTTCCACAGTCAAATTCATATGCTCAGAGATATTCCTCACCTATACTCATCGATGCTATTACTTGATTGACTATGAACAATTAACCCAGATATGTCTACTCATCCTCAGTTTCCTTGTTCTTCTGCATCACACGACTTGACCTTCTTCTAAATTTCAACTTCGTTGTCCCTTTCTTTTTCAGTTAAACTCAAAATCGTGGCATGTCATTCAAGCTTGAGTATGTGTATATATTTCCATAAAATTAGATTATGTTGTTTCATTTATTGTCTGTGAACCTTTGCGCGACGAATCGCAAATGAAGAGGATAGTCATGCTTAATTCCGGTCATGTACTGCTCTTTATCTGAAATTCATATTAATTCTTATTCCATTTTTGAGATGGAGAGGGTTGGAAGATTTATCATATCTAAATTCATTTGCGTATCGAAAAAATCGAGAGTTTTTTATTAGTAGAGAAAGGACATCACGAAGGGAAGAATAGGGAAGCACGACATGATTTGATTCGACAAAAAGGAAGAACGAGCGTGAAGCAGGGAGGCCTATGTTGCATATACACTTCTAAGAAGAAAGACTATTTCACGGAGAGTGCTAGCTATCAACTCACAAAGACTCGCCTCCAGCAAATCATCTTACGGTGTTGTGCGACTCTCAAAAGGAACTCTCTCAGAGTCCTTCTTCTCTAACCATGAGAATACTAACGACCATACATACTTTTGTTTGATCTTGACGCATGTTCAAGGATCATCATTTGTCGTCTTTCGATTTTTTGTTTTAAATGTCCAACAGATGATCATTCTTATCTCCTCCTAGCAGAGAGCATTAAAAATTACAATGTTTTAAGACTGAAGGTGTACTACGTGCGTGCTGGAGTTTAAAATGATATGATCTATCGCAACTTCTCTGAAACGTAGGAGAACTCAATATCTACTTCGAGAAGGTAAATTTGAGTTTGATTTTGGCTACGAATTCCTGTGATCTGTTGAAACGTCTGCGTCCTTTCATCTGCTCAGAACATATGTAGACAATCATCTCTCACACAATCATCAGACATCTGATGAACGAAAGTCTTAACATCTGAAGGAAACAATTGATGCGATGACAGTGGTATGACATTTCAGTTATTTATATATAAAGAAAATCTCTTCTATGAATACGTTGGTAATTTTAAGGGAATTTGTAATATAACTGTTCGTGCTTAAATGCGCGGCAAATGACGTGAGGCATGTTCTTCAGTAGACTATGACGATCAATGCTTGTGAATGTAGTAAATGAGTTATTTGTTGATGATTGCACTTTGAAATCATTTATGTACGTGAAGTTGTGAATGATTATTTACCTCAATAGTGAATATTGAAAGAAAGGAACACTTGAATTTATCTTTAACCGAGACATGATTTCAGCATACGATTTAACACAAAGAATTTAATATAGTGCAAGGTTTGCCTAAAGCCTACAATATTTCAAACGTTTGTGCATTATCTTCCTCAAAAGTGTTTAGTACAGAGAAAGGATTTGTCTGACATTGAAGCTCTACTGCTAGGCAATGGAAGCCCAATGCATTACAAACATGCATGTTACACTATTTCCTGCTATGCTGATTGTTAAACTCTACGCTTTGCTATGATTTTTAAAGATGAGCTTGGAAAACATATGACAAGCGTTTTGAGCTACTAAGCATTTTTTCTCAAAAAGTTCACATATACTCTCTACATTTCCACTACACCTGAGCTTGCTCCAAGCACCCGGCATGCGCCATAATTCCAGCAGTTGATCTGATCCACCAAGGTCACTTTCTTGGCACCTTGTGTGCACCCCTAAGCGCGCATGATCCCGACCAAACCGTGATGATAGGAGGGATTTCTGAGGAATTCCACTTCTTTGTCGAGGACCAATGTTCATATGAGGCTATCCTTGGGTAGCCTTTTATAGCCAAAGTGCAAATGGAAACTAAGGCAATGGACGATCGATCTGCTTATGCCAGAATACGTTCAAGATGTGGTCTTCATTCTTTACAAGTAATGACAATGTGCCCAAATCATTGAAGAAATAGAAAGAATATAAGAAAGACACCCATTAACTCTCATGACCATGATGATTCTATGCCTACTGGAGAGTATGGGGCTTCTATTGATCAAATTTTTTTGTTAGGATCCACTACTAAGTGAGACAATTGTGGGACTTGGTTTGATGTATCACGCGATTCTGTACATAGCTTTGAGAGTTTCTCTCTTTATTCATCTCCATTTAAGTTGCTGTGTTTACAAAACGAAACTATTTTAAATAAGTTCTAAAAAGTTTATGAAAGACATTATAAAGATTTAGGAATTATATTACTTGATGAGAAGATAGAGAATGTGATCCAGTTGGAAAGAAGTTTGACTACTCTGGAAGAGCTTCAGCAAGCATTTGAGATGAATGAAAAATCAGAAATGATTATGCTCAGTTCGATCGAAGAGTATGAAATGATTGATGATTTCCTTAGAGAGTATGAAGTGAATGTGAAAATATAAGACTATTAACAAGAAAGTGAAACCTATACACTACAATATATAAGGGGCATTTTGATGTTCACTACAAGAAATAGGGGGGGCGTAGCGACGCCCCCGAATTGAAAACAAAAACGAGTACCGTCACTTATGCGACGCTAGTGTCGCATAAGTGACAGTGATGTTTTTTATTTTTTATTTTGAAGGGGATATGTCGCACAAGCGATGCCTGAAGAGAGAGAGAGAGAGAGAGAGAGAGAGAGAGAGAGAGAGAGAGAGAGAGAGAGAGAGAGAGAGAGAGAGAGAGAGAGAGAGAGAGAGAGAGAGAGAGAGAGAGAGAGAGATGCAAAGAGAAAGACCAAGTATGCACACACACACACTTAGACACACATACATATGCATACACACACACACACACACACATATACACACACACACACACATATACACATAGACACAGACACACATACACACACATATACACACATACACACATAATGTTGCATACACACACATATACGTGCACACACACATATATGCATACACACACATATGCATACGTAATGCACATGCAGACATACACATACATAATGCATACACATGCACACACATCTACACATACACATACACACACACATACACACATACACACACATACACACACCTACACACACATACACACACACATACATACACATACACACATACACATAGAGACACATGCACACACATACACATACATGCATAAATAATGCATATGCATATGCATAGATACATACATACTTACATGCATACACACACATATGCATACATAATGCACATGCATACATAAAGCACATGCATACATACACATACATAATGCATATGCATACATAATGCACATGCATACATACACATACATAATGCATACACACACATATGCATACATAATGCATACACACACATACACACACATACACACACATGAATACATACATGCATACACATACACACAGACACATACACACACATAGACACATACACACACATAAACAGATACACACTCATAGACACACACACATACACATAGACGGGCACACACATACACACACATATACACACACACATACAAACAGACACATACACACATAATGATGCATTCACACACATTAACAGATGAAATCCGAACATATAAAAAACTTCTTGAAGAAGTTCATATTGTTGTAGATGATGGAAGATTGTCTTCTCAGAGAGTTCTCACTTTGGAAAGGCAGATCCGATTAGTCTTCTAGGAAAAGAGGAACTCATTCCAAGGACTTTTATCAATCCATGTCATAGTGATATCCTTGACTATGGTTAGTAGGAAAATTTTCTTAGCTTGGTTGAAGAAATCAGTGCTAGAAGATCAGCAATTTGTGAATTTCAATGTGTTCTTGGGGAAATACCAACCGTTGTTGAGAGGCATAGCTGTCCATCCAATTCCATGATGGCAATGATAAGGGCTGGAAGCAAAGGATCATTGTCAAACTTGATACAACAGTGTGCATGCTTAGGTTTATAGTCTCTAAATGGAGAGGAGTTGCTCTTTTCTGACTTTCATGATGCTTCGGCAATAATTCATTCTTTCTTTCTAGATGGTTTAACCTCCAAAGAATTCCTTTATCATTTAGTGTTATCCCGAAAACTTGAAAAAGGGTATGGAGCTGAGGGGCCTGGAGAACTTTTTCGAAAATGTATTTATGGGCTAAGGGAAGTGTATTTAGCATATGATGGTTCTGTTCGGACACGAACAGACAATCATGTAATACAATTCAATTATGAAGTTTTGGAGAACATGGAAGAGGTAGACTTGAAATCAAAGGATCCGTAGAGTCCTGGCCTTGGTTGAGAGCTTGTTGGTGTACAGGCTATGACATTATTGATTGAACCAGCTTAGAGTTATGCATTTTGCCAGTCTGCACCAACAAAGAGTAATCCCATTGAACTTGTAAAGGTAATCTTTGACAATTATGATCTCTTCTTATAGTTTTGATTTTAATGTAATGTTGTTAAAACATAATTGGTTTTTGAGTTAAGACAAAACAAACAAAACTCTTGGAAGTTCAATCATCATGATTTGTTTTCCCTTCTCATTTTCTAGGAGACCCTTCTAAGATGCTCGAGCACATCTTCGAAAGTCATAGATCACAAATCCATCCTTGCTATTTCCTCGAACACAATAAAGAGGAAAACTAATCCAGCAAGGGTAGCACTGCAGATTCAGAGACATCTTCACTGTTTCACACTTGGAATGTTACCAGTTTATAAGACCATGATAGAGTTACGTACCATCATCAAAATATTTGTTAGCCCCTTTTTTTCTTTAGTTTATAAAATACTATTTCAAACTTGAAGAAATCATGCATTTTTTTTGCAACACATACACATACACACACACACATATACACACACACACATACACACATAGACACATAGACACATACACACATATATACATGCATACACACACATATGCATACATACACATACACACAAAGACACATACACACACATAGACACATACACACACATAAAAAAAAGTTCAATTTCTCCCGGCACATTTGTGCCGGGATTAACACGTGAGAACAAGAAGAGAACAAGAGAGAGAGAGAGAGAGAGAGAGAGAGAGAGAGAGAGAGAGAGAGAGAGAGAGAGAGAGAGAGAGAGAGCGCAAGAGAAAGAAGGCTGAGATTTCTGAATTGTTGGATTTAAGTCATCAGTTAATATCTACCCAAGGAGGCCAAGCTTTATTGAAATTATCTCAGGGTGGCATCTTTTCAAGCCATTTGATTTTGCAAAATCATTTTTGGCTCCTAAAACATGAAATTCAAATGTTAAATATGTATTGTGACTCTCCTGCTACTAGGCCTACAATAATTCAGGCATCGGGTATAAAAGCTCCTTTGTGGAGAGGGACACAGGTCTTAAATATGACCTTTCCCCCTAGTGTAGAGTACACATATTTAAACAGTGTAGTTGTGCATGACAGTGAGATAATGCAGTGTCCTGTTGGCAATAAATGGTTAACAGATTGCCATACGGGAATTGTCCCAAGTATTTGCTATCAAAAAGGGACTAAAACTACTCTTCACTTCCTAAAATGCCTTGAAAATGTTCTGCATGAACGGCTTTTCCAAACAGGGTTCAGTGTTGGCTTCAAACGCATGTACTTAAGAGATGAAATCAGAACATATAAAAAACTTCTTGAAGAAGTTCATATTGCTTAAAATATACATACAACAACAAAAACCCATTATTAGGTGCTTAAAAAAATAACTAACTCTATCATAAAAAAAATAAACTTTTTTCTACCTCTTTGAATGTACGAAATGAAATTTCGTAGATACCAACAATAGTTCCTACGTAACCAAGTTTGCTATCTATAAGGCTCATGTCTTTTGAGCTAGCACGTGATACTTGCTTGAAAGAAGCAGCAATACTAGAATCCTTTGTTTTACGTAAAGAATCAATGGATTTGATTTTAATATGATGTCCAAAAGTCCACATATTAGTGAACATTCGAGCGTGCAATTGTCAACATCTTCTCCTTTGTCCCCTGACATGGACCCACGTTGTAAACCCACAACCTGCCTACTGACGCTCAACGAGTTTTTCATGAAAAGAGATATAAGCTTATCTGTCTGCACATGATTTAACTAAAATAGGATTTTCTCCTGTGAATAATTCACATAATTCGCTGCTAATGCTCCCTTATATATGCTTTCTGTCAATGGTGCACACTAACATCTCAACCGTATACGTGCCTACATGTAAACAAAACCTGATTACGCCTCAGACAGTGACCTAATGTAATATCAGAGATTGTTAAATCTAAGCAAATAACCTGAGCTCGAAACTGTGTCTTCTGCTTCCCATCAGTCCAGGCATATGGATTGATGTTCATCTCTCCATAGCTGTCTGCCTCAAAAATACCATGCAACTTTTTATCAATGTAATTAAACAAAAATAGTGGCATCCCTGGTCAGACATTCTTTACATAGCTGATATGAGAAGCTTGAGGGCCTGGACATGTACAGAAGCTAATGATCAAGCTACTATTCATGCATAAGGATGTCCCTAAAATAAAACCAAGCCCAGGATTCCAAGTAAGCTTTAGATTCACCATTCTTTTCTCCGTTCGCACGAAAGCCATACCAAAAACACGCAAACACATTAACATGCAGTAATATGTGAAGGGAGAGAGAGAGAGAGAGAGGGGGAGAGAGAGAGAGAGAGAGAGAGAGAGAGAGAGAGAGAGAGAGAGAGAGAGAGAGAGAGAGAGAGAGAGATGAGAGAAATAAGGGCACAGAACGAAATGGTGTCCACATGACGAGGATGTGGAAAAACATACTATCGAAAGCACAGTGGAATCTCAAAATGAGAAATCCAAACCATGATATGATGCATAATGGTTTAAAGGGAGAGATGCATTCATTGTAAGTCGCATGGTCACAGCCAAAAATCACAGCAGCAAGCTCCTCCGTCGGAAGGTTCAAGAAGGAGAGTGGTGATGAAGGAGGACGTCTAGCCCCAGAGGAAGGAGAATGAAGGCCTTTGCATGCAACCATCAACATCTTCTCCTTCGTCCCCTGACATGGACCCACATTGTAAACCCACAACCAGTCTACTAACACTCAACGAGTTTCTCATGAAAAGAGATATAAGCTCATCTGTGTGCACATGATTTAGCTCAAATAGGATTTTCTCCTGTGAATAATTCACATAATTGGCTGCTAATGCTCCCTTGTATATGCTTTTTGGCAATGGTGCACATTGACATCTCAACCGTACACATGCCTACATGTAAAAAAACCTCATTACGCCTCAGACAGTGACCTAATGTAATATCAGAGACTATTAAATCTAAGCAAAGAACCTGAGCTGGACACTGTGTCTTCTGCTTCCCATCAGTCCATGCATATGGATTAATGTTCTTCTCTCCATAGTTGTCTGCCTCAAAAATACCATGCAAATTTTTATCAATGCAATTAAACAAAAATAGTGGCATCCCTGGTCGGACATTCTTTACATAGCTGATATGAGAAGCTCGAAGGCCTGAACATGCACAAAAGCTAATGATCAAGCTACTGTTCATGCATAAGGATGTGCGTAAAATAAAACCAAGCCCAGGATTCCAAGTAAGCTTTAGATTCAGCATTCATCTCTACGTTCGCATGAAAGCCATACCAAAAACATGCACACACATGAACATGCAGTAATATGTGGAGGGAGGGAGGGAGGGAGGGAGAGAGAGAGAGAGAGAGAGAGAGAGAGAGAGAGAGAGAGAGAGAGAGAGAGAGAGAGAGAGAGAGATAAGGTCACAGAAGGAAATGGTGTCCATATGACCAGGATGTGGAAAAACATACTATCGAAAGCACAATGGAATCTCAAAATGAGAAATCTGAACCATGATATCATGCATTATGGTTTAAACGGAGAGACGTATATCTGTGATAGAAGGTAAGAGGATAGATAAAGTATACCAAATAGAAGCGATGTGACGCATTCATTTTAGGTCGCATGATCACAGCCAAAAATCACTGTAGCAAGCTTCACCAACAGAAGGTTCAAGAACGGGAGCAATGATGAAGGAGGACGGCTAGCCCCAGAGGAAGGAGAATGAAGGCCTTTGTATGCAACCGTCAACATCTTCTCCTTTGTCCCCTGACATGGACCCACGTTGTAAACCCACAACCTGTCTACTAACACTCAACGAGTTTCTCATGAAAAGAGATATAAGCTTATCTGTGTGCACATGATTTAACTCAAATAGGATTTTCTCCTGTGAATAATTCACATAATTCGCTGCTAATTCTCCCTTGTATATGCTTTCCGTCAATGGTGCACACTGACATCTCAACCGTACGCGTGCCTACATGTAAACAAAACCTCATTATGCCTCAGATAGTGACCTAATGTAATATCAGAGATTATTAATATAAGCAAAGAACGTGAGATGGAAACTGTGTCTTTTGCTTCCCATCAGTCCAGGCATATGGATTGATGTTCATCTCTCCATAGCTGTCTGCCTCATATATACCATGCAACTTTTTATCAATGTAATCAAACAAAAATAGTGGCATCTCTGGTCGGACATTCTTTACATAGATGATATGAGAAGCTCAAAGGCCTGGACATGCACAAAAGCTAATGATCAAGCTACTGTTCATGCATAAGGACATCCATAAAATAAAACCAAGCCCAGGATTCCAAGTAGGCTTTAGATTCGGCATTCTTCTCTGCGTTCACACGAAAGCCATACCAAAAACATGCACACACATGAACATGCAGTAATATGTGGAGGGAGGGGGAGCGAGAGAGAGAGAGAGAGAGAGAGAGAGAGAGAGAGAGAGAGAGAGAGACAGAGAGAGAGAGAGAGATAGAGAGAGAGAGAGATAAGGGCACAAAAGGAAATGGTGTCCATATGACCAGGACGTGGAAAAACATACTATCGAAAGCACAGTGGAATCTCAAAATGAGAAATCCAAACCATGATATGATGCATTATGGTTTAAAGGGAGAGACGTATATCTGTGATAGAAAGTAAGAGGATACATAAAGTATACCAAACAGAAGTTGTGTGACGCATTCATTGTAAGTCACATGGTCACAACCAAAATTCACAGCAGCAAGCTCCTCCTTCGGAAGGTTCAAGAACGGGAGCGGTGATAAAGGAGGACGGCTAGCCCCAGAGGAAGGAGAATGAAGGGCTTTTTATGTTTTGGTCTTATGTCAAGCTCCCATGACAGAAGCACTCCGCTGGCAATGAGACTTGTAAGAGTAATTTTAAAGTTTGTTGGAAATTGTTAATTACAAATTTATGTAATGAGATCATATGCTACATGTGTATTAATTACAATAATACTTTCATAATAATATTTTTTATGAATGAAGGCATTTTGAGGCTACTGTTCATGCATAAGGACGTCCGTAAAATAAAACCAAGCCCAGGATTCCAAGTAAGCTTTAGATTCCGCATTCTTCTCTGTGTGTATATTTATGTATGTGCATGTGTATGTGTGTGTATATGTATGTATGTGCATGTGCATGTGCATGTGTAAGTGTATATGTGTGTATGAGTATGTGCATGTGTATGTGTGTGTATATGCATGTATGTGCATGTGCATGTGTAAGTGTATATGTGTGTATGAGTATGTGCATGTGTTTATGTGTATATATTTATGTGCATGTATATGTGTAACTCTATGTGTATATGTGTGTATGTGCATGTATATGTGTATATATAGGTATGTGCATGTGTGTGTGCATGTGTATATGTGTGTGTAAATATATGCATATATATGTGTATATATGTGTATAATGTATGTATATGCATGTGTATATGTATGAAGCATGCATGTGTATGTGGATGCATTTCCATTTGCATCCACGTGCATGCATGTGGATACGCATGCATGTGGATGTGCATATACATGTATTTGCGTATATGTTAATGTGTGTACGTGTATATATATATATATATATATATATATATACGGAATAATGCATGCATGTTAGTCTTTTTATGTGGTTCTTAGCCATACTTTTTGTTTGGTTAGCCTCTTGAATAACCTGCAAGAGAGAGAGAGAGAGATAGATAGAGAGAGAGAGAATTCAAAGAGCGAAAGATGTAGAAAGAGAGAAACAAAGACAGTGGGAGACAATAAGAGAGAGCTTCGGCAAAACAACAATTCTGCATATACTTGCTTCAGCTCGTAAGCACAGTGCAATTGCGAATGTTGGAGAGCTCTTCGATCAGATGCATGAAAATGCTGATTGAAGAGCCTCCAACATTTTAATTTTTTAATGTCAACAGACTGTTGTGTACGCGATGCTAGGCGTCTAGTTATCCTTGCATAAGCGACATGTTTTAGTATCGCTTATGCGATGCCAAAAAGTGTCGCTTATGCGAGGTAAGAAAGCATTGCTTATGCGACATAAGAAAGTGTCGCTTATGCGACGTAAGCAAGCATCGCTTATGCGACGCTCTTTTTAAGACCGTCATGTTAGCGACGTTGTATGTGAGCATCGGAGCCCTCGTCAGGCCACAAGTCGCAAAAAACATTGTTTCACTCTTCGTTTAATCGACGGTCCACGCGCGACGCTCAATAGGATGCATTTTGCAATTTTATAGCGACGACATTGTGTCGCCTTAATCGTCGCTATATGCCCGTATTCCTTGTAGTGGTTATGCATACTGACGGTCACATGTGGCGTCGAGTTGAAAACCCTTGTAAAACCATGGAGGCAATATACGCATATTGAAACCACTACGTCAGTATGAGCATCCGTATATGCATTGATAGATTCCAGTAATTTACCAATGCTCATATCGACACTCACATCGACGCTCATATTGACACTCATACCGACGTAGTGTTTTAATCCGACCTGAGAGCAAAAATTTGACATTCATCATGTTTTGAAAGAAAATTTGCTACTGTCGCGTTTGTGCATGCCAGCTACATCTCTCTGTTTCTAACTCTTTCTCTCTCTCTCTATGGACACCTCTCTATTTCTATATATCTGAAGTTTTGGTAAGTATCACACATCTATAGCACTCTTTTCTCTTTCTTTATGTTCTCCCTTTTCTAATTTATCTTCTCTTTAGTTTTGCAAGAGATTTTGGCATCAGGTCTTTGGAAAAAACAAGATTAAGTGGAATTTGATGACAACGATCCAAACAATTACATCGATGTAAGTGATTGTTTTGTTTTGATTGACATAGAGAGAGAGATGAAAGAAAGAGAGAGATCTAGAGAAACATAAAGAGAGAGAGAGACATATACATATACATACACACTCACATATGTATATGCACACATATGTGCATACACACATGCATATGCATACATACATACACACACATATCCATATACATACACACATGGATATACATACACACATACACATGCATATGCATACACACATACACACATGCATATTCATACACACATGCATATGCATACACACATGCATATACATACACACATACACACATGCATATGCAGACATACTGCACGCACAAATTTCATATACATACACACATGCACATACATAAATACATACATACACACATACATATTCATATACATACATACATACACATGCATATGCATACACATGCATATACGTACACACATATGTGCATACACACATACACATGCATATGTATACACACATGAAAATGCATACACATGCATATACATACACACATATGCGCATACATGCATATACATGCATTTGAATACACACATACACACATGCATATGCATACACACATACACACATACACACATGCATATGCATACATACATACACACACATATTGCATATACATACAGACATGCTTATACATACACACATATGTGCATACACACATACACATGCATATGCATAGACACATGCATATACATACACACATATGTGCATACACACATACACATGCATATGCATACACACATACACATGCATATGCATACACACATACACACATGCATATGAATACATACATACACAAGCATATACATACACACATCCATATACATACACACATATATGCATACACACATACACATGCATATGCATACACACATACACACATGCATATGCATACACACATGCATATACATACATACATATGTGCATACACACATACACATGCATATGCATACACATATTCACACATGCATATGCATACACACATGCATATGCATACACACATACACACATGCATATGCATACATACATACACACACAAATTGCATATACATACACACATACACACATGCATATGCATACATACATACATACATACACACACAAATTGCATATACATACACACATGCATATACATACATACATACACACATGCATATGCACACACATGCATATGCATACACACATGCATATACATACATACATATGTGCATACACACATACACATGCATATGCATACACACATACACACATGCATATACATACATACATACACACATGCATATGCATACATGCATACACACACAAGTTGCATATACATACACACATGCATATACATACATACATACACACATACACACATGCATACACACATATACGTCATCTAGAAGTACCCTCAAAGAGGAACTCACTTCTATAGTTTTTTGAAAAGCAAGAAATGATGGGCGGGAAAGACAAAATGGTATTTATCAGCTCCCTTTAATCTTTGAAAGTTCTAAAACAACATTTGAACAGTCTTATCTTTTGTCATAGATATTGATTATTGTATTAATTGATACGAAATGGGAGGTTGATAGCCTAACGCAGTGGCTATGTCGGATTGGATGTATTAGATATTTCTTTCGTAGTGAACTATGATCTACCACATGAAATCCAGACTGCTATATCATTTTTCGGCGAGAAGGATGCTTCTCTTGCAAAGCCTTTGGTGGATTTATTAAAAGAGGCATTTTGTATAGGAACAAGACCACTCTATCCAAATTCACATTACGAGCTTCAGCTGGAACCTAAGGCACTTTGTAGTGATTAAACAAGCTTAGTCTGACCGTAATTCTCAAATGAAGCCATTAATTGTACTGAGATCAAATTCGTTTATGAAACAGAATGTACTTGTACTACTACGTGCAATGTGACCTAGAAATAACCTAAGCTCTGTCGTGGTCAGGTTTTCATGCTGATCGAAAGCTAACAATCTGTGAATACACACACATATGTGCATACACACATGCATATGCATACATACATACACACACATATGCATATACATACGCACATGCATATACATAGGTACATATATACATACCAAAAAATAGGATGTTTGAGTTTTTACATACATACGCATATACATATAAACATACACACATACATACATACATTTTTATGAATTATTAGAGGAAAATCTAAATAAATAAAATATAAATAATTAAATATCTAAAAAATATATCTTTAAAGTTTTACCGATTATATATATATATATATGTGTGTGTGTGTGTGTATATATATATATATATATATATATATATATATCTATATCTATCTATCTATCTATATATATATATATAATTAAATATACCAAAAATAGGATTTATGATATTTTTACACGCACACACACACATAGAAACATATGCACATACAAACAAACATTTTTATGAAACATTAGAGGAAACTCTAAATATATAAAATATAAATAATTAAATATCTAAAAACTAGATCTTTAAATTTTTAGGATATATATATATATATATATATATATATATATATATATATATATATATATATATATATATATATATATATATATATATATATATATATATACATACCAAAAATAGGACTTTTGAGTTTATACAAAAAAATAGAATTAATATCTTAAAAATATTATTTTTGAGTTTTTACACACACATACATACGTACAAGCATACACACCCTAAGATTGATTGTCTATTTGCTAAATTCTGACATTCTGAGATCTTCATCGATTTGCTGACATCATTGATGACATCATCAACTTGCAACTGCCCTTGAAGACCTATATAAGGAAGGATTGGCCACATTCATAATCAGTCTTGCCAATACCAGTGTTGGGAGCTCAAGGAGTCGTGAGCACCAAGTAAGTACTCTTCAAGTTCTAGTTCTAGTTCTTTTCTTGTTCCTTATTCTAGTCTATTTCTTGAACATCCTATCTTGTCCTCTTGCAATCTCGTAGTACAAGATCGTGTCGGGTTCTTTCTTGTATCTAGTTCATCTCCGAGAAGGGAGTTCTTGTAATCAAGATGTCTTATTCCATACTTACGATCCCGAGTTGTGGGATCTCCTGTATCATCTTAAGTCCAATTTTCCATACCTATTGTTTCCTGGGTTGTGAGACGTATTGTATCAGTTACGTATTCTTGTATCATTTTCCCTAGGTTGGTGTTCTTGTAATCAGAAGTATATTTCTAAAATCTTATCTATTGCAGACAGAGAGCACAATCTAGTGCTTCCCTAACACCTATTGTCTATTCATATGGTTACTTGTCTGATTGCAGAAGCGAAAACATAGTATGATGTTTATAAAGCTTGCATCTACTTTATTTTCTAAGATATGTATTCTTCTTTATAAATTTTCATGGGAGTGTATGAGATCACGTTTCAAATTTTGAAAAGAAAAACATAAAAATTAAAAAGAGTTTTCAAAAGAATCCTGATTCCTGATACACTTCTACTAGATTTTGTAAGTTGGCCCATCAGGATGATGTGAAGTTTTAATGGGGGTGGATGTCGAGATGAAATCCCTCAGGGAAGTGTACGTCCATATTGTTTTTTTCAAGTTCAAGTTCATTGAATTTTTTAGGTGTGAAATTGTGTTTTAGGCTACAAAGATTTATAACCCGTGCATGTTTTGGTGTATTCGATTGAATATGAGATGAGAAATCATGTTGTCTCTGTGTATTATACTTGTATATTTGTAAATACCTAAATCTAAACCCTATGTTTGACCCTTGAAACCCCTTGGAAACTTGAGTTTTATTGCATGGAAACCTGACCTAACCCCTAGGAAATCCTAGGATTTTAGCCCATAAATGTGATTAAACCCTTTAGCTGATCTGTGCGACCTTAAGCATAGGCAAATCTTAACTTTACCAGATTGAAACCCCACGTTGGAAACTCAGTTTTGCCATCTATCCTAAGTGTAACCCTTATATTTCATTTTATTTGTATACAGGTGTGAAACTAAACCTTAGTCCAAGAAAAATAAAAAGATAAAAAGAAAAAGATACAAAAATAGAAAAAGAAAAATAACAAAATAAAAAAGAGAGAAATAAAAAATGGAAATAAAAGATTTGATTTTCTAAAAATAGCAGAAGAACATGGAAGAAGATTCTGGACATAGAAAGTTTGAATAAGGAGGTTAGAAGATTCTAGAGAGAATTCCTAAGGGGGGAACCTCTAAATAGATATCCAATTCCAATTTGTTCTTCCCCATGGATTTTCTCTCCAAGTACGCTCCTTGCCTCTTCTTGGTCATTCATTTCCTTCATGCTTTAATTTTATGTTTGTACTTTATGGATATTGTTTTGAATCTCTCTCCATGACCACCTCTCGAGGTCTCCATCCCTAGCTACCATGCACTAAGAGAGAGATTAGTGAATAGCTTCATGTAGCAATTTAGCACGAGTTGTTAAGATTGAAATAAAGAATTGTTTTTGATGTGTCTTCTTTGGGGGTTCGCCTACACATTTTGAGAGTTAAGAGAGATTTAGATTAGCCCTATCAGATGCTCGAAATCCATCCAATCTAGATAATTTTGCTTTGACTTGTTAGCAGTGTTTGTACTTCGGGGACCTCCTGATCGAAACTTGAAAAGACCTTCTTGAAGACCTAGACAGACGTCTAAACCAGGCTTCGCATCTCAAAATTGAAGACCTGCAAATCCTACACGTGCGTTTGTAGCTTCTGATAATTTGACATGGCTCAAATCACCAACAGTGATGTGGAACCTCAACCACAGCAGCAAGAGACATAGATAATGCGAGGAGAAACCACGTCATTCTTTTACGTCGCTTTATTTAAGGGGTTTATATGAAACAGTATGGAGAGGTCAAATTGTCAGCATTAGGCATGGCTATCTCAACTGTGGTCACAGTTATTGAGATACTAAAGAAGAATGGATTAGCAGTTGTTAAGAACATCTACACATCAACTATTGATATTCGGGATGAGTAGTAGAGGGAGAGAGAGATTTGCATGCTTCTATCCGTCGTTTTGAGTTTCAGAATTCTGAATCGTGACACCTGGCTATAGAGAGAGAAAGTAGTGCTTTTATGGATCGTTTGCAGAAGGTTTGTGCGCTTCAGCGATAGATTTTCCCAGTAGAGAAGATGGATGCAAACGGATGCGATGGCGGTGTAAACTAGAGAGAGAGCACCAACGCCATCCCTGCGAATGGTTCTAGACATCCCTGCGATGCCTTTGCTCTCTTCTATGAGCGTTATTCCACAGAGAGAGTGAAGCACATGGCAATATGCAGAAACAAGAATGGTGCACATGAATAGAGAACGTGGCAGAGTCGATGGCTTCGGGCCAAACGAGAGAGAGAGAGAGAGAGAGAGAGAGAGAGAGAGAGAGAGAGAGAGATCTACTGGTGGTTGTCGGACAGAGTGCAGTCGATTGATATATATATATATATATATATATATATATATATATATATATATATATATATATATATATATATATATATATATACAGAGAGAGAAGACAAGATGCGCAGTAGATACGAGACGAGGTCAGTGATGACAAAAGCACAAATCGGACGAGAGAGAGAGGAGAGGGGAAACAAAAACAGAGGCGGTGCTGCCATATAGCCTTCAAATATTTTTTCACCTTCTTATCAGAAAAAGGTTGTAGAGAGGTCTGCTTTACAGTCTTCAACATGGTTGATTTAGTCAGGAGAAACGTCATCAATGAATACCCATAAAATGCCATTGAGAAGATATTAAAATGACTAGATAACCTACCCGATTTTAGCTATTGCAGAATTAAAAAATTTGAAATGCTCAAAAGTCTAGAGCAATGAAAATATTTCATACTCTAAGAATTTAATAGAAAACGATGAATTATTACATACGAGTGATGTATACCTTAAAGAATGTATAAGATATTGATTATGGTGTTTGGGAATTTCAACTTCAATCTGGAAGGTTGAACGAAGTCCCAATTGATGGCATATCTATGAAATATTAATTGACAAGTAATATTGCGACCATCACACTAGAAATAAATATATTTTCTTTGATATTGTGGAGTGGCTTGCAACGGCTTTGTAAACAAAAGAGAGTGAGAGAGAGAGAAAGAAATAAAGAAGTGTTGTGGTAGATCGACAGATTCTCACACGAGAATGAAAGAACTTTTTGAATACCTGGGAATGAAAATAAATTCAAGAAAAATGATAAATTGCTTTTCAAATTTAAAGACGATAATTAAACAAATGCATCATAAATTGTTTTTTTAACAACTTCATGACACTTTGTTACCACTAAAAGTGTTGTTATTATGTGTTTAGTATTATTATTTTTTCCATGAGTGTATTTAGATATATATACTAATAAAGAGTTTGTCTCTCCCCGCCCTCTATGGATTTTCTCTCCAGAATTGTGCCGGATTCTATGAAAAAGGGAAGAGGTCTATGATGTATGATATGATCACCATACCAAAGCGAGGCACTGAGCATGCAGACGCTGTTGGTTGAATGGGGAGAAGGACCCACACTGGGGCCTGATCCAACCCTGCACCACTCTTCCCCCCTTGCCTCCTTCCTGACACTTGAACCCGATGTTAATAGAGGTAGTTGCCCATTGATCTTTGACATGCCATCCACTCCTTGAGAAGAGAAATAAGAACCTCGACGTTAGATCAGATATTCCAAGTACCAACATTTTAAGTTCTTTGAATTTTTTGCATTGCTTTAGGCACTTTAAACAGAAAGATTGTTTTGTTGCCTGAGTTTTAGCATCCATATTCTGCACTAGTTTAGTTCATACACCTGTGCACTCTTTTTTATTCTTTCTTAGAATAAGACTTTGTGGTTTTCAAAGCTTAGATAGAACATCAGAAACATTAGAAGAATATCATAGCAAAAGGGGGTAAAACACATTGAAATGTTTGGGAAGTTAAAGAGAGAAACAAGAAAAATAAATGAAGAGAGATAAAATCGAGAAAGAGGAAATCAAGATCAAGATCAACTGAAATATTCTAGTAAAATTCAAGTCAAGAAAGTCAAAGATCTAGAGAGTTAGATGAGATTCTAGCTTAGGTAGAGAGCGCTTATGCTGACCTGCACCTCTTGGCTCATGACCCATTGAGTTTCTTCTCTATGCTCTACTTTGAGCTAATAGAGATAGTAGAGCCACTCATAGTCTAAGAATTTAATAGAAAATATGAGTGATGTGTACCTTAAAGGAATGTATAAGATATTGATTATGGTGTTGGTGAGTTTCAACTTCAATCTAGAAGGTTGAACATAGTCCCAATTGATGGCATATCTATGAAATATTAACTGACAAGCAATATTGCGACCATCCCACTAGTTGTTGACATGAGAGAAAATGTAGGACATATGAGTGATGTGTACCTTAAAGGAATGTATAAGATATTGATTATGGTGTTGGTGAGTTTCAACTTCAATCTAGAAGGTTGAACATAGTCCCAATTGATGGCATATCTATGAAATATTAATTGACACGCAATATTTTGACCATCCCACTAGTTGTTGACATGAGAGAAAATGTAGGAACAAGTGCTAAGTCGGATGTTGAAGTTGCTGACTACAAATATGGCTAACTCAGAGTTTTGCTGAGTCTGTATTTTGCTCACTCGAAACTTTTAATAAATAGTTACAAATAAGTTAGATGTTTATGTTGCCTTTTTTTGGTCTTTGTTTTTTTGGTTGTGCAAGAATGTAATGGGGAGAAGAAGCATCTTTCAAGAAGATACAGCGTGAGAAGAGAAGACAAAGATCCTAGAGAAAGTGCAGAGGACTCTATTTACACAACGGAGCACGCAAAGAACACAATTAAGGTCGTCCAATATCATCAATTCAGAGACGTGTCACGATTACCTATCTTGTAGTGTTTTTGAGGAAGTTCAATTAATATATTCTGTATTCTCTGTTCAGTGTAAGTGTGGAATTATGTTTTTTTGAGTAAAGTTGGCATGACAGAATACTCTATCATAGCATGAAAGTGCTAGATTTGAAGTATGTTTGCAATTATTTTTCTCTGTGTGTGAAGATTACTGTTGAGATTGATTCTTTTTTTGAATTTTGCAGTGTGTAAGTAGCTATGTGTTCTTGAACAAAAACACATTTGGCAATCCTATTGCATTTGCTAAAGAAAGAAGAGATGCATGAAAGGACGAAGAGGAAGATTTAGTAAACTTTACTACATAAGAGTGCAAGCAAAATTGGCTAATGTGGAGTCATCTTCTGAATTTTACGATTGATATGAAGAAAAAGAGGATTCTAATCTGTAAATTGAAGAGGAGGAAGGAGGAACAGGTGTAGTGGAGGTAAGGCTACTGGGAGGCATACCAGGAGCATTCATCCTAATAGAAGCAGTTGTAGGAGTAAGAAGATGACTCTAGTTTGACCCACTTGGAGGGGTGACAAGTCAAAGAACTAGGCATACACCTCATCTAATACCCATGGCACAACCACCTCCAAATCCCAAAGTTAGAGCAACACATTTCAGAGGAGGTTCAAAGGAGGATGCACACTGCCACATTGCTCAATTTAAAATAAAGTGGACAATAAATATTTCACCAAATATTTCACCCAATATGGTATTTCTCATTTTGCTACATTTGATGCATTAAAAATAGCATTTTTAAGAAGATTTAGGAGAGAAAAAACTCCCTCTTATGTTTTGAGGGAGTTGCGAGCAATCAAACAAAAGAACATGCAAGTGGAAGACTATGGTCAGAAATTTACGACTTTGATGGAAAGATTACAAGGAAATGAGTGACCTACCAACGAGATGTTGGCGGGTTATTTCCTAAAAGAATTAAGGAGTATCAGACCAATAAGCTACTCAAGCAAATGCTGTAGTATTAGATTTATTAAATCAAGAATGTTGTAATGATTTAGGTGTACGTACATCAGGAAGTCTACATCAGGACCATGAAAATTAGTGGAATTGTTATTGTAAGCAATGTGGTAAAGTCAAGGAGGTGGATCTCTTCATGGTTAGAAGGTCCACGAAGAAAGGCCCTATTGATTGGCAAGAGCGAAGACAGATAAGGGACCAAGTTCAGAAATAGATCGAGCAAGATCAGTAGAAGCAAGAACAATTTCAGATTTCATCCCAAGAAGAGGATAATGGAATATTTATATAGAAAACAAAGAAGGAGGATAAGATCAACACCAACCAGGAGTTAGATAATGATTGGTTCTAGGTAATAATTAACTCTCCTTTGCAATTGTCCTTAGATCAGTTATTGCCTTTGGTACCAACTTTTAGAGAGAAATTGCTAAGGAAGTTAGTTGGGCAACAGTTAGAGCTAGTAACTAAATAGCTACCTTCAACATCAGCTAATAATCTTGATCCGACTGATGTGGACTTTGTAGTTCTAGTAATTGGGGCATTGTATAAGCAAAGATGATTTGAGGAGGTTTTGCTTGATGGAGGATCATGAGTCAAGATATTACCTGAACATAAATTTAAGGAAATGGAGAATGGGGCTTTGGCTCCAACACCTTTTCAAGTAAAGATGGTAGATCAAACTAGAGTCCAACCTTTGGGCATTCTGAAGCAGTAGTAAATCACAATTGTAGGGATGTCATTCATGGTAAATTCTGTGGTAATTAGAATGTCCAAGTCTACTTACCCATATGAAATCTAGTTAGGTAGACCTTGGTTCAGGTTAGCTAAAGTTAAGCAAGATTCGGGATTGAATGTGGTTGTGATAACAAAAGGCAAAAAGCAGGCCACGACACCAATCAAAGGTAGAAGAAACATCTTGGTAACAGAGAAACCACTGATTGATCAGAATTTTGACTGAGCAGAAACTGAGTAGCAAGAAAAATAGGTAATTAATTTGTCTCAAAGGTTGTATGAAGAAAAATATGCAAATTTTGGCAAGGTAAAAGAGGATGAACTTCAGGAGATTAATTTGGAAATGGATGTTGAACCAAAGATGGTTAGAGTTAGTAAAGAACTAGAAGGTTAGTTTCTTGAAGACCTGATTTCTTTATTGAAGGAGTACGTTGATGTATTTGCTTGGGACTACTCACACGTTAAAGGAATAGACCCAGAACATCAGCATAGGATAAATTTAAAGAAAGATACAGTTCCGATTGTGCAACAAAGATATCGGTTGAATCCTAATTTTGCTAAGTAGGTTAAGGAAGAAATTGATAAGTTATTGGTGGTAGGATTTATCAAACCAGTTAATCAAGTCACGTGGTTGTCTCTTATTATAGTGGTTCCTAAAAAGAATGGGAAGTTGAGTTATTTGTGTGGATTACCAAAATCTAAATGCAACAATGATTAGGGATCCTTTCCCTATGCCATTTTGTGATGTAGTATTGGATGCAGTAGCTGGACATGAGATGTATAGTTTTTTGGATGATTTTTTTGACTATAATCAAATTCAACTACATTCGTTACAGAATTTGGCAATTATGTGTGTACAGTCATGAGTTTTGGATTGAAGATGGGACCGCCTTCATTCCATCATGTGGCACATTAAGTGTTTGAACCTTATTTGCAGGATTTAATCCAAGTCTCTATGGATGACTTTTCAATATTTGGAAAAAAGGTACAACACCTACTTTATCTAAAATCGTGTTTTGACAGATGCAAAAAATTCAGGATGGTGCTCAATCCATTCAAGAGTGTCATTGCGGTGAAGAGTGGCATCTTACTAGGCCATGTTATTTCTAAAGAGGGAATGGCTATTGATTTTAAAAAGATTGAAGCCATTAGGATCGCAAAAGCCCCAAAAAATGTCAAATAAGTAATAAGATTTGTTGGACAAATCAAGTGGCATGCTAGGTATTTGCGGTACTTGGCTAATATTTGATTACCTCTACCCGATTTGATCAGCATATAGAGGTACCTCTTTACATTATCTCTAGCCAAGAATACAATGTAGATAGAACCGAAAATACTAAGCTCGTGATGTTCCTACCCGATTTTAGCTATTGTAGCATTAAAAAATTTGAAATGCTCAAAAGTCTGGAGCAATGAAGATATTTCATAGTCTAAGAATTTCATAGAAAATGATGAATTATTACATTCGAGTGATGTATACCTTAAAGGAATGTATAAGATATTGATTATGGTCCTGGCGAATTTCAACTTTAATATGGAAGGTTGAACGAAGTCCCAATTGATGGCATATCTATGAAATATTAACTAACAAGCAATATTGCGACCATCACACTAGCAATAAAGATATTTTCTTTGATATTGTGGAGTGTTTTGAAATGGCTTTGTAAACCAAAAGAGAGAGAGATAGAGATAGACAGAGAAAGAGAGAGAGAGAGAGAGAGAGAGAGAGAGAGAAATAAATAAGTGTTGTAGTAGATCGACAGATTCTCACACGAGAATCAAAAGAAAAGAACTTTTCGAATACCTTGGAATGAAAATAAATTCAAGAAAAATGACAAATTGCTTTTCAAATTTAAAGACGATAATTAAACAAATGCATCATAAATTGTTCTTTTTCAAAGAACTTCATGGCACTTTGTTACCACTAAAAGTGTTCCTATTCTGTGTTTAGTATTATTATTTTTTCCATGAGTGTATTTAAATATATATACTAATAAAGAGTTTGTCCCTTCCCGCCTCGTGTGGATTTTCTCTTCAAGTTTCTGCCAAATCTTTGAAGTAAAGAGGAGCAAAGTTATTGCCATGAAGACTTGAAGTAAATCTGTGACCAAAGACCGAAGTAAAGTGGAAACTGACCACAAAGAGAAGACCGAAGGGAAGCTTGTAGGCACCTTCTCGCACTATAGTGGAAGTCTATTATGTATCACTAATCCACATTGTAGCGGGACTCATTGTATTATTGAGATTTATTGGACAACATTGGTTGTATTTACATTATATCATTCAACTTAGTTTGTTTACTTGGTGCATGGATCCGAGGATTTCCGTTTCCTAGCATTGTATTTTGATTTATCATCCACAATGCCTACGAGCATACACATATTCTCTTGTCTCTTCGGAGGGCACGGGCCCACTATCTACGATAAGAACCAACCTCGTGCCGCTCTTCCCTCCTTGCCTCTTTCTTGACAGTGGGTAGCTTGTCTTCACCTTGAATATTGTCGAGAACCATATTAGGTTAGTTTGCTAGTTGTGCACTTTTCTTCCTTTCTTTTGGCTTATCTTTTTTTTTTCTATTGGTCTTTTCCTCACTTCTCGTCTTTTCACCCTCACCCCTTCTATTCTGCTTTTCATATTGAATTTAGCAAAATTTAATGCGAAGAGGGGAAGCACCTTGTCCTATTATAATTTTGGTTTCTCCTAATCAAACAATGATGGCAATGAAAAGCTATATGCTTATATAATTAAAATCATAGCTCTAACCGGTACATCATCAACAAAAATAGGTGAAATCGTTTTAAACATTCAACAAATACTTACACCTATCTTTGTAGCAAAAAATGAATTGAGATGGAAATGCAATTGGAAAATCACCAACTCTTGAGTTTTTTTGTCCCAGTCCTATCCTCATCTACGTGATAGAACCATCAATACTCATCTTTCATCATAATTTTTAGCTTTCCTTTAGATATATCAAGACATCACATCAAGAATAGTAGCCATATTCTTTGACTACTCTTCATCCAAGCAGAACAATATTTTTCTTTATGGCTTCTCCTTAGAACCCTTGTCCATGTGCTTCTCACCCTTTTTCCCACTCTTCAAGAAAATACCAAATAAAAACCTAGGTCTCTCTCCTACCCTTATTCTTCTTGCATCTCGACCACACTTCCTCTCCTTCAACGAAATGGGAATTCCCTCATGGATCACCCTTTTGAACTATAGCATACAAGAGATTCATTCCTATATACAAGAGATTCATTCATGTTCCTTTAGCTTTGCTAATTGCAAAATTTTCCATCCCATTTTCCTCCTCTTCTACCACCTTCAAATGTTCAGCATATCAGGATTATGGATCCCCCTTTGTGTGTGTTTCTATCCTCGTTCTCTTAGTATGTGTGCCAAATAGGTGATGGCATGTGGAAAACCACAATTATAAGTAATTCACCTCACATATAACATGACATAGCATAAGCATCTTAAATCTTCATTCCTAAATAATTAATGAGCATACAAAAACAAGAGAACTCTCTACTCCATGCTCAAACTTTAGCCATCAATGAAGAACACATTGTTGGAGTTAGACATCTACGGAAGCGCGCAAACAGCACAAGGAAGAAGAAGAAGAAGCTTGGAGCACAACACACAATACTGAATGTATTGCTAGAGAATGTACAAAGATAAGTAGCCCATTGGGGCAGTAGGCATATATATAAGCCGGGGGAAAAACCTCCTAAAGAGGGAAAAAAGTGCCCCGGTGGTCCTACTGTGTTCACATACATACCTAAATATATCAACAAATCCCCCCTGGGAGTGATGCGGTGAACAAGGAGCTAGCACTCATATATAAGGAAGTGCCAATCTATGTGGAATGAATCCACAAAAGGAAGTAAGCCCAAAGCTTCAAACGTCTCCCTAGGCAGAGCCTTTGTGAAAAGGTCTACAATGTTCTCCTGCGTTGGCACATATGCCAAGTTGATATCCCCAATAGAGAACCTCTCCTTGACATAATGATAATGCACCTCAATGTGCTTAGTGAGAACATGGAACACAGGGTTCCTCATAACTACCAATGCACTTTGACTGTCAGTGAAGATGGTGGTGGTAGAAGACTAACCAACACCCAAATCAGCCATAAGGCATCTAAGCCACACACACTCAACAGTAGTTGTGAAAGCTGCCCTATACTCAGCCTTACAATTGGAAGTGACCATAGTAGGCTGCTTCTTGCTCAACCAAGATATACATGAGCTACCAAGCATGAAGCAAAAGTCACTAGTGCACACATGAGTGTCATTGCAACCAGCCCACTTAGAGTCAGAAAAAGCATGCAAATTTGGCGGTAGTGATCCCCCCTTGGGATAAAACAACCCAAGTAGCCGAGTACCACTCAAGGAGCGAAAGATGCGCTTAACCACCTACCAATGCTTGACACCTGGGCAATGCATTAACCTGCTCATCTGTGAGACTGCAAACTGAATATCTAGCTGAGTAATGCATAAGTAAATCAAGCATCCAACAACCTGCTGATAGAGAACAACATCAAATGCATCTCCAGCATCCTGAAGACTCAATCGTAAACCTGTCTCCATAGGAGTGGCAATAGGCTTAGAGTCTTCAAGGCCAAAATGCTGCAATAATGTGTCAACATAGTTTTTTTGACACAAAGCCATTCTACCATCAATGTGCATAAACTCAATGCCCAAATAGTGATGCAAATGCCCCAAATTAGACACCTCAAATGAGGCATGTAAATCAGCCTTTGAAATCAACAATATGCCTCTCATGAGGACCATTGAGCAGCATATCATCAAAATAAACCACAATGATGAGAAGTACATCATTAACATGCTTAACATATAACGTTGTCGTGGGGTTCGTGGCAAGGAGGGGAAAGATGTTTGCCCTCACGTTGTTGCTGAGAGTGTTATGAGAAGAATTAATGAAGTTTTTGGATTCAAATGAATTCAAATCTATTTCGTTTCGCTTCAATCGAACTGGTTAAATATGAACTCAGCATTGTCCTAGGAGAAACTTCTCAACTCCTTCAATCCATTGAACAACTTTCCTCATGACCTAGAAAGATCAATATGAATTTGAATTCTTCATCGTTAATTTTCAAAACATATGTTTTTATTGAAGTGTTCAATGTTAACGTTTCAAGTGCATTTACGCTTTCACCGACCATACCAATCCCATGTATTTGTTTACAGTTTTCAGGACACGGAGAGACAATGTACATTAGTGCCTAAAACTTTGTTTTATATTATTATTATTATTATTATTATTATTATTATTGGAACATTGATCAAGAGCAACAACGCTTGAAAAGCTTCTCTCTCGCTTCGACATATTTAAAGTCGATTGGAGCAAAAAAGCTCTCGTTAAAAGTTATGTCGCCCTAGTCTTATTCCTTAGAAGGCACAACTTTGTCAATTTATGTATTCAAAAGGGAAACCACATTAATTGAGTGGATCTAATTCTATTATGCATTATGGTTCAAAACCTATGCTAATCGGAGTTTTGGACAAAGTTTATGGCAGTTCCTAGATCCAATCATTTTAACTTCCATGATGGAGGCAGAAGTTCGGAAAGGCATAACTGAATAACAGCATTGCAATTAGACATATTAAACATAAGTCTCAGTCTCTAGCAATGGAAGTCCCAAGAAGTAGGAAAAAAAAAACTAGCACATAAATTGAATTGCAGAAAACGTTAAGGATTAAATTATGTTTAACTCATGGTCAGTGATGGCATAAAAAATCAGCAAGCTCTTTCAAGGTCGAAGCAACGGCACTGCAAGTAGAGCTGTTGGAAACAAGCTTGTCTACACATATTCAACTTTCGACATAAATATCAAGGAACATACACAATGTGCATGCCCGATGCTTGCAACATCACAATGTGCCAGAATTTACGAAATGATGTTGAATGTTGACAATTCATGCAATATAAAATCACCATTGTGACATGTTAGAGCACATGCATAGCCTATATTCTAAATGTGCGCACAAATTCATAGTTTCACGGTTGTTGACGGAGAATGCACATTGACACTTTTTGCAATGTCACAAACTTTGCATATAAAGACTAAATATAACAGGTTCTCTTACAAACACAATCCACGCTGCATAACCAAAGTGACCCATGAGAGTGCTTAGTTTCACACGACAAAAAAAAAACAACATGCAAACTGTATCTGCATACTATATTCTTACAGAATAAAATTTCAAGACTGTATCTGCAAATTGTATTCTTACAGAACGAAATTACAAAACTATATCTGCAAATTGTATCTACATCCTATATTCTTACAGAATGAAATTTCAAAACTATATCTGCAAATTGTATCTACATCCTATATTCTTACATAATGCAATTGCAGAACTTACATGATCTGTACTTGGGATCGCTGCTTCATAGAAGGATGTCCAACAACGCATGTAGACTAAGTCCATGCAAGGAAAATTGATGTACATTTACTTTCTATTTCATGCGATGAGAAACTTATCCCCAAAACTCCGCTGTCACTAACTTTTCTTCACAGGTTTCCTTCACAGAATCCATCGCAAAGCTTTCTTGGAAGCTTGAGGGAGTACGTGCACAAGAGACCATTCAAATTTTTGACTCGAATGTTCACAACATAACTGCTGCTTCTTCTGAGGAATAGAATTAGCGCAACCTCCTCTCCTACGTGCATATCCATCTCGATGAACATGGAACACCTACATAGTGGGCCTCATAAGACTAGTTACTTGGACGAGCATGAACAAAGAAGGAAATTCGAGAGATGCCTGCTAATGAAGATAGCCGTGATCGAAAGTGATCTCCTGCCAAGCGTGTTCCCTAGTAGCCACTCTACAACGATGATCATTTTTCTGATGGTTGCCTCTAAAAAACAGCAAAGCCATCTCCCATCCTTTTCTTTTTTGAGCTTCCGATGCGAAACAACCCTAGAGTTTTTCTCTCCCTTCTCAGAGTTGATTTCCTCATAATCGTTCATCAGTAGCTTTCTTGTAGTATCGTAGCCTACCTTCTTCTACAGGTCATCATCTTTACTTCCAGGACAACCCTCCTCACAGGCAAAACGTGAATCTCAGTCCCTCCTTTTCCCAAAACGGCCCTATTCCCCTGATCATCTTCCTTTCTATCTCCTTTTTCTCTTTGAAGTTCGAGCCTCTTCTTGCTGCCTCATGAAGACCTCCAGGAAAACGTGGCCGAACCCTTTTTTAGAAGAGGTTCTAGACCTGGAGATACTCCAAAGCCAGTGTCATAGGACTGTCAACTCATAACATATCTGATTGCATTTCCTTTGTCTATCTCATTCCAATCCTTTAAAATTACAGATATAGTAGCTCGACAATAGACGTATCTTAAATCTGTTTCAGACCCCATATGTGTTGATTAAAGCTTCCATCATGTTGTTGAAGTTTCCGCATTGACGTCAATAAAGAATGATTTCGTACACGTGAGAAATTATCTCCAGGTATGCTCAATATGGCTAAAGCTGAATAGTTGCTTGCAAGGTGGCCTCCATCATATTCCCAAAGGACTGAAGATTGCTCCCGAAAACAACGATCCACGAAAACCATTGTAGCAGTCTTCTCCATTATGTGCCTTTTTCTTTGTATTTTCTTTTCCCTAGGTCATCTTTAAATTACTCCTTCCGAGCAAATCACAGGCATGGTCTTTGAGTCTCGACCACATCCACCCCCTCTAAACCTGTGCATCCTCCAGATGCACCACATCAATCTTCATTTCTGCATCTGCAAGACTTTTGAAAAATCAAAGGAAATGAGAAGAATCAGGTGCATGGGCATATACGAAGTCATTGTGTCTGTGCACGGCCATGTAATGGACCCTATTTATGCATACTCTAAAATGCATCGGGAAACATAATGGTGCATAAGGGATATGAGGCATTTGATGTCGAGGTATTCTCATTCAAACTCAAAATTCAAGCGGAATTTCGATCATGCATGTACAAATTAGCTTATGTGCAATTCGATGTGCATCTATGGTCTTCAAAAATCCATGCACATACATATTCATGCATGCATACTTTAGATGCAACAATTCATAATTATGGTGCGAGTATGGAAATGCTTGTCACAGATTCTAAACAAAGCTCCTCACCACTCATAATTTTTCTCATAAAGGAAATGACTCTCTTCCCTTATTTTCACTCATAGCTCAATCCTACTCTTATCCATAATATTTACAAATCCATTTATGTGCAAATGAATGTGCATCTATGGGAATTGAAAACATGTGCTCTTCTCAACTTAAAGTATGCATACTTTATATGCAATGCAACTCAAAGATGGTGCAAAGAAAAGATCCGGGTTAAAGGAGGAAAGCTAGATGAAATGCTTTTCACAACTTCATTCTTTGTTTGCCATCTCCATTATCTCTACTTGGTCATTTCCTGCACTCATAGACTAAACAAATCATGAGAAACATTAAATCATATGACACAGTATGTACAAAGAACTTCAAAAAATGATTTGCAATAAAACATAAACATGCAGCTCGAAAGTGGTTGCCTTCTATACAATCTGTCAAAACTCTAGATCTTCAATCAGCTCCATATCAACACCTATTCTCAAAACCTCATAAGACAAATTAATAGCATCACCTTCAATAATGACATATTGAAAAAATTCATTCATTTGAACATTGAAAATATCTATTTGAATTATTTTGACTTCAAACCACTCATCCAGCATGCATTTATTACCATAAGTGTTCTCACTTTAATTCCTTGCCTTTTGATTTTTATTTGGTTCCTTGTATCTATCTTAAGATTAAAGCGAAGAGCATGAGATATATATACATTTCTCTTTACAAAATTCTTTTTAGTATTATCAATTCTCATTTATTAGAGGTTTTCCTTCGAACCCATCCTCCTTGATACATGCTTACCAAAGAAACTGTGCTTGAATAGGAGCCACCTTTGGATCACATCAATTCATGAATCATTTTAAAACAGATTAGATATGTGGACATACCATTTCATTTGCTTGTCCATCCCTTGGTGATTAGATTGGTAGGTATAGCTCTTGGCAAATTAGAAAATCCATGATGCGATCATCTGGACATAGTTACCTTTGTTCATAATCCTCTCACATGCATCATATGAGGTTATTCTTGATGAATCAAAAGCACATAAGTATAGAGTTTTGATTTTTGATGAGCTTAAACCATCTGCAAAATGCCTCTTCAACAATGCATTTTTATATATTTCATGCATGGAATCATTTGAGGAAATATCTTCATCTGCATCATTTTGAATATGATTTTCCTCTTCATTAGAGCATAAGTTTTGACTAGATTCATTCGATTCCTTCATCAAGTAGATGTGATCATCACTCTCAGATGGTAATACACAATCACTTTTGTCTTCCAATCTATCATGATTCCTTTCTACTTGAACCCCACCAATTATGATATCTGCTTCGTGCTCTAGTCTTTCCAAGAAATCTTCATCATTGTTATGATCCCAAATCATCTCTCCTCAAACATGAAGAGAATCCATATCCTCATATTCAAGAAAATCTTGATCTTCAATTTCTTTATCTAAAATTCCATCATAGGATTCTACATCCATCTCCATCGATTCTTGCTCGTTCTCTTCAGAGGATGTACTTAGTCCACCTTCTTCAGTCATTGATTCTTGCTCAAGTATCTCATCATGTATGAGAATCTCGACATATACATCGAATTCAACTTGAGCTTCATCAATGCAATCGTTTGACTCAATAGTTTCACATTGAATATTGTTCAATGTTCTACACACATCAGATTTATCATACATCATAATAAATGTTGCATCTTCCACTTTATGCTCGATTTCTTCAGCATGTGGACTCAACTTAACATGATCATTTTTGACATACATATCACTGTTTAGAGGAATGATCAATGGTATTTTCTCATCCTCCTCATGATCATTCATATCTCCTTCTTTATGGCGTGTGACATCATTCACATACATATCATTGTTTTGAACTCCATCCAATAACTTATCCTCTTTCCTATGAGTAAGATCATTCTCTTGCATCTTTGAACATACATCCAATGTGGTTTCCATCAAATACATATCATGATCTTGATCTCCAACTATATTGTCCTTAAGTATAGCATCATGTTCTCTGTCAGCATACATCTCAATCTCTGAAGAACTCATTATTGGCATGACCTCCTTGAGATAAATAGGTTCATTTTCTTGCACCTCTATATGCATGTATAATATGGGTTCTTGCATATCCATTTTCGTATCCATGGGATCTTTTATTGACAGGTCCTTAGATGCAACATCATGTTCCATCGGAGTTTCTTCATGTAATTCAGTCATTAGATCAGAAGCTCTATCCGAATCATGTGTCAAAAGGGGTTCATGACCATCAAGTGACATCCAATCATACTCCACATCTTGCTCGATGTCATCACATAAGGATGAATCTCGAGGTCGATCTTCAGACATATTTATTGGGTTCTCTATTTGTATCTCATCTTTTGGATTGCCTTTCATCATCAACCAAAGAGTAGAAGCAAAACTCTGATATGAATTAGGAAGACCATTCAGAACGATCTCCACAAGTGAGCTATCTCGTATAACCTAATTAGTAGAAATCAATTGTTCCTTCAAGTCTTTAATCTTTGTAAGAAAATTGTCCATGGAATCATCTTCATTCATGTGCTCACTATCCAACTATTTTTAGAGGTAAGCAAAACAAGCCTCATTCCTAGCTTAGTACAATGTGGTAAGTGTATCCCAAGGATTCTTAGTTGTTCTATAAAAGTGAATGTGAGGAATAATGGCACGCTTGACAGACAAAGCTATCAATGCATGTGCCTGGGCATCTCTGCCATCTCAATGGATTTTCTCTGTAGTAGGTGCACCAGAAACCGTAGGACGAATAGGAATATGTAGAATATCATCATCTTTGACACCTTCTACATCAGCTTCAATACCTACAGTTGTAACAGTTGCAGGTGTGATAGGACGTTTTTCAACACCCTGTAGAATGTTGCATAATCCTTTTGCAACCAATACATGTCGCATCATATAAGCCCAGAATGGGTAGTTTCTACCATCCAACTTATCCTCAACAACAAACATACGAAATACATCACTGCTTTCAGCCATGTCCGGTGACTAAAATAACTTGATGCAGAAAATTGATTGTATCTCAAAAAGTTCAATAGAACTGCCCAGACGAGTTCTGCGAAACCTATAGTAGACTTGGAGATGCTTATATTCACAAACCAAAACTAGTATATACCTTTGGCACAAAAAGATGAAATAGCCTGCACAAGTGCTACGATAGTGTGTTCGGAGTCCGAAGCAAGCTCAGATCCTGATTTTGGCACCATATAAAAGAGTTGTTTTGATCTCAGAAACACGCTGAGAATGCTCACCAAAATTTGTGCAATTTTGAGACTGCAATCGGAGAGATGTAGATGATGGCCTAGATGAAGCGGTGACCTGCTCTTATACCAATTGTTGGAGTTAGATGTCTGTGAAAGCATGTGAATAGCAGAAGGAAGAAGAAGAAGCTTGGAGCACAACACACAATACTGAATGTGTTACTAGAGAATGTACAAAGATAAGTAGTCCATTAAGGCAATAAGCATATATATAAGCCGGGGGAAAAAAACCTCCTAAAGAGGGAAAAACGTGCCCCGGCGGTCCTAGTGTGTTCACACACATCAATAGCTAAATATATCAACACACACGTGTAGTATCTAGATGATGGCTACTTATAGATAGTACTAGTGCTTTGGACATCACTATCAAGTTTCAAGTTTTCAAGAATCAAAAGATCAAGAAACTTACCTCTAAAAGTGCAAAATAATAAACTTCTATCATTGTATGGCACAGACTAAGTCAATGACCACCAAAATCCAAATGCCACAATGAGAAATGAGGCTCACAATGGCAATCAACACCACGTAACCACAAGCTAATTGTGCATCAACAAGCCACCATGCAAGAGAACGAGGATTATGACCACCACGTGCTAGAGAGATGACTCTCCTCCCAACCAAATGCCTATATATATAGCTTTCTCCACGGGATTGCCTTCTTGGGCAGGTGGATACTAGTCATCCATGTGTCGCCATGTAACTACATGTTTGAAAAGTATCCCAGTCAACTTGAGTTAACTCAAGTGGATGCTTCTAGAAGGCTCGACAGCTGTGTGGGCAAAATACTCTCCCCATGTCCCCCATGGGGATTGAACCCAAGACCTCTTCCTTCACATCCTTGGGACTTAACCACTAAGCTAAGTGGATCACTTGTTCACAAGAGCACAAGACCTCCTACTAAGTCTAAATAAAGATCTTTGGTCATACACACAGATGACCAAATGGTGTCCGATTTCAGATCTGTCTGAACCAATAAGATCCTTATATCATATACTTACTTTATTACACTCTTCCCCCTTGGAAAAATATTTTCGTCCTCGAAAATAGTGCTATATATATATATACTGTAGGCAACCCCCAAGCCTCATGTTCTAAAATTGGAAGAACATGGTCATGTTCTAAAACTGGAAGAACATGTCTCATCTCTGTGGTGGCATCCCTATCCAAATGATTCAAAACACTATCTCGCTTTGCACTTTGATGAACTGATCAAAGTACAAACTATTGAAAGAATAATAAGGATGTATCTAAAAACATCCTTGGTCAATTCATAGTTTCTCGATGTGAAATCTAGGCACAAACATGTGAATTAGGTGGATTCAAATTACTAGTCCATTTCTCGGCATGACTAGTTCGTGGACTTAGTAATGAAGGCAGGATTCTTATCGTTCGCAAGACTTTGAGAACTCCTGATTCAATTGAATTTGATTTGGAAAAATTAAAGTTTGGTTTTCCTAAACATCTAACTTGGATGTTAGTGCAATGGTTTACTCTTATCCAACAGTTGCTTGACTTTTACTCAACTAGAGGACTACTTTGTCCTAATGAGTTGAAGAAATCCTATGTAAATTGTCAGTGAAAGTTTACCTTTTTTATTCAATTATACTTTAACTTGACCAATTCAAATTCAAAATGAAAATTGTCCAACTTAGGATGCTTTTCTCAAAGACTTGAGCTAAACGTTCTTGGGAATTGTCAATTTGTTGAGCAATTCCTAACTTCTTTGTTCTAGAGTATACTAGACTCTATGAAATCATTTATGCTATAACTTGAAGCAAACTCAAATGAATGATTCAACTTAGACTTATTATCTTTTGAAGATTGAAAAGGTTCTTGTACATAACATCTATCTAGGAGGTTCAATTTAGTAATTCTAACCGGCTAACCCTGGTCTTTTGAAAAAGAAGTCAAATACCATGTGTGAGCCAATTCCAAAAGTTTTGAAAAGCAGAAAGAAATAACTAAAACTCTATATAACGAATTCAGCTTCGAACATAAGTAAACTTGCTCTGAGTCAAAGTCTAGATGACTCATGACTTTAACTTCTCAAAGATCTGTTTCAACAGGATATTGAAGCATTTTTTCTTATCTTTAAGAGAAATAAGCTCTGTTCTCGAAAAGATTCAAAGCAAATCAAAAACATCATCCAAATACAAGATACTAGTGTGATAACCAACATGAGTGTGTCGACCCATTGAGGTACTGTTGATGAGTTTTGTATTCAAATAATGCTTCACTTGAGACTAAGTTCATGTCATATTCACTCTTTCTTACTCCTTACTGAGAATGCAATTTTTGTGCATTTCTTTGAGTCAAAAGAGTGAATTTACCAAGTTACACTAGGAACTTGTAGCTTGACTCAGTCAGTCTATTCCTTAGTTGAAAGGTTCAGTTCAAAGTCAAAGTCTTATTCTTTCAGAAATTTATCAAATATTTCTGAATCATCAGCACTTTGGCTTGAAGTGTTTCAAGAAGATCTTGGAAGTTGTTTACTTTTTATCTTCTTACAAACTTGATCTTGAAGTATCTTGAGATCATACTTTGTTTTAATTCTGTTGAAGATGAGATCTAACTTCAAAATCCTTTCTAAGACTAAACGACAATTATCGTCGTACGGTCTGATGTCACATACCATCTTTCCTACATCAATCTGAGTATAAAATATGGCATTCCATACCACCCTATTTTATATTCACATTAATATGTGCGTGATATTTATCCTAAAGTCTAAAAATCTCTTGATAGAGTACCTTCTTTCTCCAAATCTTTACGAGAATTTTGAAGTTTGAGGCATTACCTCTAAATTGAAATTCTAGGTTTCTTTATCCTTCACATGATCGTTTCACGATCTTGTGCTTTCCTTTGGGAACTTGAAAATCTTTTGATGGAACATCTAATCCTCTTTGCTAGGGTTTTCAAATGAAAACCAATCAGAATTCCAAGTACATGAATTTTCACAAATTCAAGTTCAATTGGTTTATCCTTGACCAATTTGTAGTGACAAGAGCTTGTGACTTCTTTGTCTTTATATTCCTTTCTTATTGATGCTTTAGGTACTTATCCTGGCCAAGATTTTATAGGAATCTCTCTACTACATAAGTCTAAGCATCCACTAATGCTTTTTGGATTCGCACCAAAATCCCTTTAAGGATAGGCAAACATTATATTTTGCCTTCCACAGACTTAGGTACCATCTTCACGGCTACAGATTACATTCTTGGAATTTCTTCACTCTTTTCAGACTTGGAACAACTTACTCCTTTGACATTTTTCCATTAGATAAACAAAACTTGAGTGAAAATATCTCAAAAGGAATTTTTTATTGCCAATACTTGGGCAATCTACAGAGTAGTTCTAATCGCACGTTCTTGGACAATCATGGCCAAGCTTGATCAAGTCTAGTTGATCTTGCGACTAGAATAAAGACTTAGTCTTTTTCTTTAAGATCTCTTGAACTATCTAAATCTTCTTTGCTTACCTACAGAGTTTTTAGAGATCTTTTTCTAAACTTCAATCCAAGCATATACTGATGCTTCTCAGATTCCAAAGCTAAGAATCTTTTATATACCTTTAGGTTATATCACTATTTGGACTTGAGTACCAATACTTATGGTTTTGGGAATTACTTGGAACTACTTCTAATAAACTTTTCTTGAAAGATTCTAGTCTCATATGTAGGGAGATTTTGTCTTTCAAGAACTTTAGATTCCTACCAATGAATCAAGTAATATTAAGCCAATGATTCATCTGGGAATCTTTTGCTTTACAGTCCAATGATTCATCATGGAATGTTTTTCTTAATTGGAATGATCTTCAAGAGAAATTCTTGCCTTTTGGACAAGACTAAGATTTAAGGCTTTATTGCTTGTCCAAAAGGTATTTCTTTTAATCCAAAGCAATAGTTAACCCGACTATTTTCTTTGTTGGCTTATCTTTAGGAAGTAGCTTAATTCCTAAAGATTTCTTTGATACATCCTTTTAGGAAAATATCTTGATTCCTAAAGATAACTTGGGTTTCTTCTTTAAGATCTAATTAGCTTAAACAAAACCAAGCATACTTTTCTCATCCTCAGAAAAGTGCTTATGCGTTTTGAAAGTTTTGCAGCTTGACTGGAGATATAGTCATGGAACCTAGCATCCAACTATTGAAAAATAAAGTTTAAGTGATGCTAAAGTTTATTCATGTCTTTGAAGTTTAGCATTCATCACGATGAAAAGAAAAAACTTCAATAATTCCACTAAAGCTTATTCGTATGACTTTCTAAATATCACCTATACTTAGAGTAATCATTATACGCTTATCTTGATGACTCCCTAAGTACATCGGGGACTTAGAGTCATCATACATCACAAAAGCTTTGCAAGTAATTAAGTTTTTCTTGGTCATCAAGAAAATTTAATACTTAACTTTCTCCTAGTGCCTACTTATACCTAGCAAGACATCAAACATAATTAATTGTCATTAAGTATTTGTTTTTGATAGCGGAGTATCAACTTGGGAAGGAATCGACTAATTACTTGAGCTACAAACTAGAACTAGCATGTCTTTGCAAGTAACTAGTCCTCTGTCTTCCCTAATGTCAAACTGTGAGCCTTATAAAGTAAGCTAAATACTAAGAGAGCACATTATCATATCTACTTGCAAACATCATCCCATTCTATCATGCAAATGCATGTAACTACATGCAAATGCATATGTTCACATGCGTATGCATGCATGTTCTTTGCATGCCCAATTATATCATGCAATCTTGATGCATGTATATCCTTTCCTTTGTCCTAATGCACTATGACATAAAAACATATCCTTGTGGTGCAATAAAAAGCTTACTCAATGGAAAGGAAATTTGGAATTAAACTACCAAAATACATTCTTTGATGCACAAGGATCCTTTTTGAAATGAGGTCTTTCCTGAATGCAAACTAATGCTTGAAATGAGAAGTGGATTGTTTCATTATCCTAATCTAGACTTAATCGATTGAAATCTTGGCTATTTCAATGTGAATCTAGGATTAAGTGTAGACTAATGAAAACAAGATAAACCAAGCATTAAGGCCGAGTAGAAATTGGAAAACTTAGCTTTGATCATAGCTTCGTACATCCTCTGATTCTTGGAAAGAGCCATCTTCCATCCTTGAAGATCGTTGCTTCTTCTTGTCCTCTCCTTTGAAGAAATGAAGCCTTTGTATTAGCTCATCCTTTGACTATGGATGATGGATGATGCTTCACCTTGCCCTTCCTACTTGGACTTATGTACTATCAAAGTATCCACTTAGGCACTACTGTTTACAGAGAGCTCTTTTATCCTTTTGAAATCGTCAAGGTTAAAAATATATTGCACAGAGATAACTTGTTGTGATCAATGCTTATTAGAGTGAAAATAGCAGAGGTCGCCTTCTAGATGACACGAGTTTAAAACCCAGTTGCTGCTCATTGCAGAAAGATGTCGTTTAGCTTGTGATAGCTGCTTCAGCCAAAAAGATAAAATTTTAAATCTCTTTGTAATTAAATCCACACAACAGACTTGTGCTCTTGGTTATTAGGATATCTCTCCGTATGGAGGTACCGTGTTCAATCCTTGAGTGCTGCACCGTTTCTTCTACTTTTGTTTGTGTTCTACAGTATGCAGATAATATCACAAACACAAGTATATATCACAAACATGTGATGACAATCTGAATATGATAAAAATCCCGTATGCTTCCTCAAAAGTAGGATATCCTTTTGCTTGGGTTTTGAATCCTCCGGACATGAGGAAGGTGAGGCGCTCTTCCCGGAATTATCACTCGATCACAAACTCAATAGGTAAAAAACTTTGTAATGGTGGCGCATGTAATAGAGAGAACAACAACGTGCATCAACACACGTGATGGATTCGATGTCCACTAGCCTCTATCACAGAATCTAAACACATGGCTGAATAGTAATTCAAATGTTCTGATGCCACATGTTTGGTTTTGCAGGAAATTTAACAATTGACCAGCGTGCTATCAAAATGAATGAAATTGAACTCTTTTGTTGGCAGGTGTTGCTATCACCAGTGTCTCGCTACAGCGTAGAAATGGAAACCAAATTCTTCATATGCGATTCATAAAACAATCAAAAGCTGCGTCGCGCACAGGACCATCTGATGATTGAACTCTTCTGAGGCGAGCTAAAAATGAGCAGACGTAGGTTCACATCTTTGCGTGTTATAAAATAATCTGATCCTTTTGCTTATGTCAAACAGTGACAATACAAAAGAGAATCTTCAGATCAGACGCCCATGCAGCCGCTATGGATAAGACAAGTGATCGCTTCAGATGGCCTGTGATCGATGCCTCTTAGCAACGCGCTGAACTCGTTAGAAATGCAAAACAACTATTCCAAATGGAAATGTTTTGCTACCAGATCTCGAAGAAAGAGAGAGAGATGTTTCCAAATGAGCTCATGGCAGTGTATGCCTTGATGGTCATAGCGTAGTATTTTTTTGCTTCAGGTTGTTCTGCACAATACAACGGTGTGTCTCGATGGTTACACCGTGACTTCATCATCAACAGGTCTACAGATCAATTGCTGATCTTCATGGCTGACGAATGTAAACATTGAGCTCCCAAATCAATGGCTAACGAAGGATATACGCTACGGTTTTTTATTGCACCCGAATTCAAGAAAGTTCGGGGTTACAATCATGATTCGCCAAAAGCAAATCGCCAAAAGCAAATCGACCATAAGCAAATAGTGGAAACGAAGCTTTTCTAACTAATGAGGATGATGATCATGTGGAGATCTCCATGGAAGCTCTACATCAAACAAGATGATGATGAACCACCAAGGTCACCATGAAACCTTGCCTAGAGCTCTGATACCAATGCAAGAGAACAAGGATTATGACCACCACATGCTAGAGATATGACTCTTCTCGCAAGCAAATGCCTATATATATAGATTTCTCCAGGAAACTGCCTTCTTGGGCAGGTGGATACTAGTCATCCATGTGTCGACCATGTAACTGCATGTGCACCAAGTGTCCCAATCAACTCGAGTTAACTCAAGTGGATGCTTCTAGAAGGCTTAGAGCCCTTTGGGCAAACCACTCTCCCTGTGTCCCTCATGGGGATTGAACCCAAGACCTCTTTCCTTCACGTCCTTGAGACTTAACCACTAGCTAAGTGGATCACTTGTTCACAAGAGCACAAGACATCCAAGTAAACTTCAGATCTTTGGTCATACATATAGATGACCAAACGGTGTCCGATTTCAGATCTGTCTAAACGAACGGGAACCTTATTTCATAGACTTACTTTATTACTCACCACAACTAAAAATAACATCCAATGGTAACATGAGTGGATTGGTCTACAATGTGGATGGTCCTATCCTGCTTTGATGCTAACTTGATTTCATGGAAGGATAGAGTTTCTAACATCCTTCATCTGATATTAATTTGTACAAAAATATACCAAACACATCATATTTATTAGAAGAAAAACTTTTTAGTCACATCACCAACTCGTCTCATGGTCTCTATAATGATGAAGAAGCTCTTCCAAAACATAGGAGTAGCTCTACAACTAAGAATAGATGACGAATATCTTTAGCGTGATCACATCTTGGGCAAATACTATTGCCCTTAGTTTGTTTTTTTTCATGTTGACCTCTCCAAATTGTTGGACGAGAAGGTGGGTAATCACAAGAGATGAGTTGATGTAGCTAGAACCTACTTCACAGCTATTATATTTAATGGAAGGAGAGCGTTGTGGGACTCTTTAGCTAGCTAATAAGCAAAAGTAATCACATATGTTGCTTGGAAGATGATCCACTAATGATAGGATCAAAACAGATAGGTAGGCATATGATTCAAGGTTCAAAACTTGCTATTTTGGTTGAGACACCTACTCAGAGTTTTGAACCATTCTCGTAGTACAACAAAACTTGATAAAATTCCTTTTGGGAAACTTAACAAGCTACCAATCATGATTGAACTTAACAAGCTACTAAAATGATGAACTATATGCAAAGAAATATGTTTAGTAAATTAAGCATCCATCCCGACTTTTATAGGCCTTGAGAGTCACAGACCAGTGAGTAGAGATTGATTATATCTGACAATTGCAAGAAGCATTATTAATGAAACTTTGTAGCTGGAGCAAAGTAGATAGTATGTTTTGAGCTATGATGCTTTGAATCAAGAGAAATGATCCACTATACAATGAGAAGAAGCTCACACAAGTTCACTATTCTGATGGAGTGTGACAGAGATATGAGAGTAATAAGTAGTGATCATGTATGAATTAAATCATGTAAAACTACAATGTCATTGGGAATAAACCATTGCTCAATGAGTGGGAATTGAGTGAGATATGAGGTGAGCTCCTCTTCTCAATGAAACTACATGTATATGATCTCTAAAACTTGTGATACCCATGGGCCTTATATATCCTTTTTTTATAGATTTTGTTGGAGACAAAGATTTGATTTCAAATTCAAATCTACACCTAAAAGTGAATCCCAAAGTATAGGATTGATTCTCTCTTGACTCAAATACCAAATGATACGAGATTATATGCTTCCTAACTCCTCATGGGTTTATTGTCCTTTTACAATGGGTAATTGTAATGCAAAGTTACAAGAGGTTGTACATATGAAGTCTTCCAAGTGATATGCCACTACATCAAGCTTATGTGAATTTATCAAGTATGTAGCCTTGGGCTTAATTGCACCAATAGCTCCCCTCAAGCCTAACATGCTTGATCTTCATTGCTCCTTGAGTTCATCCAGCCGAATCATCAATTTGAACACGTTCATATTTGTTCCATCCAATGTTTTGCTGAGTATATTTGCACATTGGAAATGAGTTGATAAATAGGCATCCCCTATGTGCAAATGAGTTGAGTATATCTGCACATAGGGGTTGATATCCTTGCTTAGCAATTTTCCCATAACATATTGGTAGCGCGCTTCAATGTGCTTAGTCCTGGCATGGTACACAAGATTAGTAGCCAAATGCAGTGAACTAGTGTTATCTCCAATGATAATTGGAGTGTAGGAATGTATCTCCAAATCTGCATACAATTATTTAAGCCACATAGCTTCCTGATTTGCATTTGCCAAACCTCTATATTCTACTTCTATGGAAGATAAGACCACATTTGGTTGCTTCTTGGATGACCAAGACATGAGTTTTTGAATATAAAGGAAGTTCGGCATTAGCCTACTCTCCCGGACTTGAATTAAATAAAGAAAAGTACAAGAGAAGGGGACTAGTGCCCACGGGACCCCCCAAATCCCACAAAGCAGGGGAAGCTTTTACAAAGCTTAGATGACATTACAAAGAAGGTTAATTACCCTCTCATCACCCTCATGTGGGGCCCACTTGGGTTTAAGCTTGTTATCGATCAAAAGGAGTACTTGATGGTGCCTAAAGGGGGGGGATTTTTTACTGTTGACAATCCTTTTGCCAAGGAGGAACAGCGATTTCGCAATTGACCACTGCTTGGGGGAGTCACCGAAGTTGAAAGCACATCTTTCCCGCCAGATTTTCCATAGGACCTCCCCTCTGATGGCATTCCAGAGAGTCGCGGAGCAGCCGATCGCTTCTCCCAGCAGGGCTTGTTGCCAACTGAGACGTTTTTGAAGTCTGATTCTCTTTTCAACCACCTGCCAGAGTCTGTTGGAGTTGGGGCAGGTAAAGAAGATGTGTGAAACATCTTCGATAGACCGGTAGCAGCGTTTGCACCAGGGAGGGATCGCACAAATTTTGCTAGCTTTAAGGTTGGTCCAGATTCCATGATGAAGAATTTGCCATAAGAGGACAGACTTTCTGATTTCTATGAGGGGGTGCCAGATAGCCATGAACTTCATGTCCCACCGAAGCCGCGTCCATGACAGGCACCACTTTTTGTTGAGGTTAACCTGATAGTCGATCGTTTCTTTGATGTTCGGGATTTTTGATAGGCTATTCCCATTGTGCCATTTGAGACCAAGCGAGCTCGACATGTCGTGTCCCATGAGAAGGCGAACTTTGTGTCGGTCCCAGGCGAGACATCTGCTTTGCAAAGTGTTCCATTCTTCATGCGAAATGTTGATGCTAGGGTCAATATCCTCAATGTTGATCCAGCGGTCGGTGTCTTGTTTCCAGAGATGTTTCCATTTTTTGAAGCCTTTGTTCCATAGCTTCTTGGCATTTTGAATGTTCCAAGATTCCACACTCCGGATGCCATGGATCGGAACCCAGATAGAGTCGTTTTGTCTGATACCGGCAGCCCACTTCCAGTCTTCACTTATTCTTGTGAAGCTTTTGACTTTATTCCAACTCTTCCAAAGGGAGCACACCAGATTAGAGCCTTTCGGGAAGACGGGGATCGGGGAAAACAGCAAGGTCAAGATGTCAAGATTCTTCCAATTTGGGAAACCCATGAGTGCCAACTCATTCTTGTTTCTGAAGATCAACTTGGCCCACAAGGCCTCCCCGTTGCACCAAGCCTTAATCATCCATTTGGCCGATAGTTTGTTAGCCATGCACCCAATGTCCAAGATACCAAGTCCCCCACTATCTCTATGGATGGTGCAGATGGACCATTTGATTTTAGGCACCCCCCTCCTATTGTGGTCGCCCGTCCAAAGGAAGTTTCTACAAATACAATCCAGTTTGGACAGATCTTGCTCTTTCGATCTCCAACAAGAAAGGAATTAAATGGTAGATGATAAGAGGAACGTGTTGATAACCATAGCACGACCAGCAAGATTGATTTGCATACCTCTCCAATAGTTAAGCTTGTTTTCGAGTTTGGAAAGCACCCAGTTCCACCGCTGTTCCATAGAGACGCCAAACCCCAAGGGAATCCCAAGAAGCCGAAAAATTTGGCCCTGCGGAATGATTTGACAGCCATAGTCAATGAGAAGGTCGGGCTGTGACCCACCAATAGCTCTAAAGGCAGTCTTAGAGTGGTTGATTATGGATCCAGAGGCTTCACAAAAAGTAGCAAGACATTTCCAGAACGTCTCCAGGCTGGTACTATCATTGTGAACAAAAGCGTTCATATCATCAGCAAAAAGTCTCATGGTGATCTTACTGTGGTCATGCGGCAAACGAAGGCCTTTAATGTTACCAGCTTCCACCTGATGCTCCACCAGCCTGCTAAGCCCTTCCGTGGCAATGGCAAAGAGAAGGGGAGCCAATGGGCACCCTTGTCTGATAGATCTTCTAAGTTTGATCACCTTTGAAAGTTTTCCATTAATGTTAATTTGGGTCGATGCGTTTCCGAGAAGGGTCGCGATCATCTTGGTGAATTTCTGACTACATCCAAGATCATGTAGCGACTGTAGAATATAGTCCCATTCTAGCCTATTGTAGGCTTTATCAAAGTCGATCTTGAGGAATACTACTTCTTGTTTAGACTCATTTGCAAATTCAAGACCTTCCCAGATATCTATAATGGTTTCCAAAATTGACCTGCCTTTGATGAAACCTTTTTGGTCCTCGCTTAACCACGCTCTCAAGTGGCTAGAGATTCTGTTGGCAATGACTTTGGCGATGATCTTGTATCCTGTTTTGAACATGCAAAAGATAGGTACCCTGAAGTAATCCTCCTATCATCCTTGGAGCCAGCCCAATCTACATCACAATACATCTTTATATTCTGATGCAGATTGGGTCAGAAGTGAAGGGATAGAACAATCCGTCATTCGTTGTACCCTTTAGATACTTAAGCACCCTCTTTGCAGCTTCCATATGAGGCTTCCTCGGTACATGCATGAGCAGATTCAATGTACTTACTACATAGGCAATATCTACTCTTGTCAAAGTAGCATAATTAAGGATACCCACAAGTTGTTGATAACTTGTAACATCTCCAAGTAGTTCACCTTCATGTGAAATTAGCTTATGGTTGATATCCATAGGAATACCTACAACCTTAGTGTTCTCCATCTTAAACCTTACCAACATATCATGTATGTACTTCCTTTGTTTGATGAATATACTTGAATCTTTATACACAAGCTCTAAGCCAAGGAAGTAGGTTAATAACCCTAGATCGCTGATTTTGAATTCCTTCATTAATTGAGCCTTGACCTACTTGATACCATTACAATCATTTCCTATAATAATGATATCATCTACATAGACACATAAGTAGATGACCTCTGATTTATTCTTCTTAAAAAATAAAGAAGAGTCTGCCTTGCTTGCCACAAAGCCTTGATCCTGCAAATAGGTAACATGCCTATGGTTCCAAGCTCTAGGATCTTGCTTGAGACCATAGAGTGCTTCTCTAAGCTTGCATACATAACTTTCTTTTTCTTCATCTTCAAAACCTGGTGGTTGTGCCATATACACTTCCTGTGATATCCAACCATTTAAAATCGCATTATTGACATCTAACTGATATAAATTGTTGAGATCAGGTATTTGCATATCCATGTAGAGATCCATTGTTGTCGTGAATGACTCCCACTTGTCATGAGCCTTAATTCCATTGATGATCTGCCTCACTATGTGTTCTTCCTCTATCTCTTCTCCAATGCTTGCAAGGTAGTGTGCTACATCTTTCATTTTGGCTATATAATCAGTCACTCCTTGATTTGGTTGTTTCTTGAGGGTTTTGAATTCCATCCATAACTGATTCTTCCTTGCTCTTTTGTTTGAGGAGAAGTATGATGATAGCACTTCCGAACTCTCTTGGAAGGTTTTACAATTTGTAACATGTGGTAACCAGAAATCAAAGATTGAGTTTAATAGATATGACCTCGCAAGAGCATCCTTTGCACACCATTTTGTCAGCCTTTCTTGCTCTTCCCTTGTTGGTTGATTCTTGCTCATGAAGATTGGCATGTCTTTATCTCCTCATATGTATCCATATAAGCTTCTCCCTTGAACCTATGCTTGCATCCTTGCGGACCATGTTGAGTAGTTGTTCTTGTCCACTTTGTCAATGAAGGACGGAAAACCATCTCCCATCTTGATTGAACTAGCTCTGATACCACTATTGGAGGAGATGGTGGATAAGCATAAGAGATGAGTTGGTGTAGCTAAAACTTGCTTCACACATGCTATATGTAATGGTTGGAGAATGTTGTGGGCCTCTTTAGCTAGCTAATAAGCATACGTAATCACATATGTTTCTTGGAAGATGATCCACTAATTATATGACCAAATTAGATACGTAGGCATATGATTCAAGGTTTGAAACTTGCTATTTTGGTTGAGACATCTACTCAAATTTTTGAACCATTCTCTAAATACAACAGAAATTGAAAAAATTCCTTATGGGGAACTTCTATTTGCCTTACAAGCTACAAATCATGAGTGAAATCATCTAAAATGATGAACTATATACAGAGAAATATGTTTGGGAAATGAAGCATCCATCCCTACTTTTATGGGCCTTAATACTCACATACCAATGAGCAAAGATTGATTAATATCTGAGGATCACCTGAAGCATTATTAACGGAACTTTGTAAGAGTAAAGTAGAGTTGAGCTATCATGCTTTGAATCAAGAGAAATGATCCGCTATAGAATGAGAACAACCTGAGAAAAGTTCAGTATTATGATGGAGTGTGATAGAGATATGAGAGTAAGAAGTAGTGATCATGTATGAATTAAATCATGTAAAAGTACAATGTCATTGGAAATAAACCATTGTTCAATGAATCAAAATTGAGTGATCTATGAGGGGACCTCCTCTTCTCAATGAAAATACATGAATATGATCTCTAAAACTGGAGATACCCGCGGTGTCAAGAAGATGACACATGTTTGGTGGATCAGTTCAATCGCAAAGTCCAATGGTGCACGCAAGGTGCTTCAAGCAAGCTCATGCAATATAATGGAGACTCAAAGAGAATATTAAAATCTCAAAATAATTGATAAGATCATCACATGATAGGAGAAAAAAAATTGATTCATAATAAAGGTTCTTCATACTATTGAAATGAAAATAATGAAAAATATACAAGTTACCAATTCATCATAGATCATAAAGTTGTCTCATAAAGTTCATCGATGCTTCATCATAGTGTAGAGCCTCCTTGTCATAAAACTGAACCCCCATGTCCTTCCTTCAAAGTATGAGTGTAGCTTTCATGTCCTTCAACTCCTCCATATCTTCATCTCTTTCAAATTTCAACATTAGCTCTTCACAAGATTGGCTCAAGGCTTGGATGATCTTCGATGTCTCAAGTGGGAGCTATAATCTTCCTTATATAGCTTAAGGTTTTCCCATAAAAGCTTAGAAAAAGCTTTTCATGCATCCACAAAAATACGTTTTGCGAAAGCTTTATTTTTATTGCAAATCATCGTTTGCTTTTGGTTTAACGTTTTGTTTTTTGTTTGTATTGACTTTCTTTTGTTTTATTTTAATCAATTCGATTCACGATGTTTTGCTTTTCTTTTTATATTGTTTTCCTTATTTTAATGTTTATTTATTTTAGCTTATCAATTAAATGGTTTCACACTACAAATCTTACATAGGTTTCAGGTTCACATGGATAACCAAGGTTCATGGATAAAATATGGGTTCATATATTTTGTGAATGGTTAAAGTATGGGTTTACTTTCGTGAAAATACATGGAGTCCTCATAGAGAATATTTTGGGTTCTCATCAAGTAAGAAGATTTTTTTTATTTTCTATTACCTTCAAGGTTCTATAGAGATGGAAATCTCTACGACATTTTCCCCTACTAAATCTGCACATCGTCCTAGATGGGCCAATCTTGAAATCACCTTTCTGCTTCAAAGATAAACTAACATTTCATGGGAACATTGAATCTTGAAATCATGTGTCAAGTGCATGGGAAGATAAGTATTGTGCCTATGCAAGGCCATATAATGTAGCCCTATCGATTGCATACTTTGGAAATGCATGGTTAAAAATATGGTGTTAAAGATAAGGTATTTGGCATTTGTTGATGAAGTATGTGCGCTCAATTTCATATATTTCATGTTTTTATACATATTAAATCCTTTCTATCACTCAAAGTGCATGGGTAAATCTCAAAACGTGCCTTGATGCAAGGTCATGTAGTGAGACCCTATCATGCATACTTTGTAAATGCATGGTCAAAATATGATACAAAAGATAAGGTAAAAGGCTTTTGATGGTGAAGCTTATGCACTCACTCGCATACATATCAATGTGCATATACATCATCCTTACAATCACTCTATGTGCATAGGTAAATCTCAAAATGTGCCTTGATGCAAGGTATTGTAATGGGACCCTATCATGCTTACTTTAGGTGCATAGGTAAACAAACATGGTGCAAATATTAGGATGAAAAGCATTTGATGATGAAGATTGTGCATTCACTCACATACATATCAATGTGCATATACATCAATTCTTACAATCACTCAAAATGCATAGGTTAATCTCAATACATGCCTAAATGCAAGGTCATGTAATGAGTCCCTATCATGCATACTTTAAGTGGATTGTTCAAGAAATCATGGTGCAAAAGGAGTAAGAGGATGTCGATGATGAGGTACTTCAGAATTATTGATGTCTATCTTTTAATTGGATGTTTTTTCCCTTCTTTTTTTGTATACAAGTGCAAGTAGATTGTGCAAGCTAAAGAAATAAACATATGTGAATATACAGTGGTTTATGCATACTTTGAGTGCAGAATAGAATCAATATGGTGCAGATAACAGAGAGTAGAGAAAGAAGACTAAAATGCATTAAACTCAATAGACGATTCTCACTCCTCAATCAAAAAAAAAATCTCTCAAATCACTCAAACACTCTCAATAATCTCGAATATCATTATCATCAAAGATAATATTGAAGAAGTGTGTTCCTGTCTCATGAAAAACATCAAAGTTAGTATAAAAAGTCATGCTTTACAATTCATCCTCACTACAATTTCTCTATATCTAAGGATCCCTTCATGGTTCATCTTCAATCATAAGCACCTGTTCATCATGGATCACCTTCAAACTCTGCACAGATAAGACTTTAGAAGAGCAAGCTCATGCGATATAATGGAGACTCAAAGAGAATATTAAAATCTCAAAAAACTTTGATTCATAATAAAGATTGTTCATACAATTGTCATGAAAATAAACGGAGAAACGTATATCTGTGATAGAAGGTAAGAGGATAGATAAAGTATACCAAATAGAAGCTATGTGATGCATTCATTGTAAGTCGCATGATCACAGCCAAAAATCACAGTAACGAGCTCCTCCATCAGAAGGTTCAAGAACGGGAGCAGTGATGAAGGAGGACGGCTAGCCCCAGAGGAAGGAGAATGAAGGCCTTTGTATGCAACCGTCAACATCTTCTCCTTTGTCCCCTGACATGGACCCATGTTGTAAACCCACAACCTCTCTACTAACACTCAAAGAGTTTCTCATGAAAAGAGATATAAGCTTATCTGTCTGCACATGATTTCACTCAAATAGGATTTTGTCCTGTGAATAATTCACATAATTCGCTGCTGATTCTCCCTTGTATATGCTTTCCGTCAATGATCAAGCTACTGTTCATGCATAAGGATGTCCGTAAAATAAAACCAAGCCTAGGATTCCAAGTAGGCTTTAGATTCCGCATTCTTCTCTGTGTTTGCACGAAAGCCATACCAAAAACATGCACACACATGAACATGCAGTAATATGTTGAGGGAGGGGGAGCGAGAGAGAGAGAGAGAGAGAGAGAGAGAGAGAGAGAGAGAGAGAGAGAGAGAGAGAGAAAGAGAGAGAGAGAGAGAGAGAGAGAGAGAGAGAGAGAGAGAGAAAGAGAGAGAGAAAGAGAGAGAGAGAGAGAGAGATAAGGGCACAAAAGGAAATGGTGTCCATATGACGAGGACCTGGAAAAACATACTATGGAAAGCACAGTGGAATGTCAAAATGAGAAATCCAAACCATGATATGATGCATTATGGTTTAAAGGGAGAGACGTATATCTGTGATAGATAGTAAGAGGATAGATAAAGTATACCAAACAGAAGTTGTGTGACGCATTCATTGTAAGTCACATGGTCACAACCAAAAATCACAGCAGCAAGCTCCTCCGTTGGAAGGTTCAAGAACGGGAGCGGTGATAAAGGAGGATGGCTAGCCCCAGAGGAAGGAGAATGAAGGCCTTTTTATGTTTTGGTCTTACGTCCAGCTCCCATGACAGAAGCACTCCGCTGGCAATGAGACTTGTAAGAGTAATTTTAAAGTTTGTTGGAAATTGTTAATTACAAATTTATGTAATGAGATCATATGCTACATGTGTATTAATTACAATAATACTTTCATAATAACATTTTTTATGAATGAAGGCATTCTGAGGCAACTGTTCATGCATAAGGACGTCCGTAAAATAAAACCAAGCCCAAGATTCCAAGTAAGATTTAGATTCCGCATTCTTCTCTGTGTGTATATGTATGTATGTGCATGTGTATGTGTGTGTATATGTATGTATGGGCATGTGCATGTGCATGTGTAAGTGTATATGTGTGTATGAGTATGTGCATGTGTATGTGTGTGTATATGCATGTATGTGCATGTGCATGTGTAAGTGTATATGTGTGTAAGAGTATGTGCATGTGTTTATGTGTATATATGTATGTGCATGTATATGTGTAACTCTATGTGTATATGTGTGTATGTGCATGTATATGTGTATATGTAGGTATGTGCATGTGTGTGTGCATGTGTATATGTGTGTGTAAATATTTGCATATAAATGTGTATATATGTGTATTATGTATGTATATGCATGTGTATATGTATGAAGCATGCATGTGTATGTGGATGCATTTCCGTTTGCATCCACGTGCATGCATGTGGATGTGCATATACATGTATTTGCGTATATGTTAATGTGTGTACGTGTATATATATATATATATGCAATAATGCATGCATGTTAGTCTTTTTATGTGGTTCTTAGCCATACTTTTTGTTTGGTTAGCCTCTTAAATAACCTGCAATAGAGAGAGAGAGAGATAGAGAGAGAGAGAATTCAAAAAGTGAAAGATGTAGAAAGAGAGAAACAAAGACAGTGGGAGACAATAAGAGAGAGCTTCGGCAAAACAACCATTCTGCATATACTTGCTTCAGCTCGTAAGCACAGTGCAATTGCGAATGTTGGAGAGCTCTTCGATCAGATGCATGAAAATACCGATCGAAGAGCCTCCAACGTTTTAATTTTTTTATGTCAGCAGATTGTCGTGTACGCGATGCTAGGCGTCTAGTTATCGTCGCATAAGCGACATGTTTTAGTGTCGCTCATACGACGCCAAAAAGTGTCGCTTATGCGACGTAAGCAAGCATTGCTTATGCGACATAAGAAAGCGTCGCTTATGCGACGTAAGCAAGCGTCGCTTATGGGACGCTTTTTTTAAGACCGTCATGTTAGCGACGTTGTATGTGAGGGTCGGAGCCCTCGTCGCGCCACAAGTCGCAAAAAACATTGTTTCACTCTTCGTTTAATCGACGGTCCATGCACAAAGTTCAATAGGATGCATTTTACAATTTTATAGCGATGACATTGTGTCGCCTTAACCGTCGCTATACGCCCATATTCCTTGTAGTGGTTATGCATACTGACGTGTCAAACCATGGAGGCAATATACGCATATTAAAACCACTACGTCAATATGAGCATCGGTATATGCATTGATAGATTCCAGTAATTTACCAATGCTCATATCGACACTCACATCGACGCTCATATTGACACTCATACCGATGTAGTGTTTTAATCCGACCTGAGAGCAAAAATTTGACATTCATCACGTTTTGAAAGAAAACTTGCTACTGTCGAGTTTGTGCATGCGAGCTACATCTCTCTGTTTCTAACTCTTTCTCTCTCTCTCTATGCACACCTCTCTATTTCTATAGATCTGAAGTTTTGGTAAGTATCACACATCTATAGCACTCTTTTCTCTTTCTTTATGTTTTCCCTTTTCTAATTTATCTTCTCTTTAGTTTTGCAAGAGATTTTGGCATTAGGTCTTTGGAAAAAACAAGACTAAGTGGAATTTGATGACAACGATCCAAACAATTACATCGATGTAAGTGCTTGTTTTGTTTTGATTGACATAGAGAGAGAGATGAAAGAAAGAGAGAGATCTAGAGAAACATAAAGAGAGAGAGAGAGAGACATGTACATATACATACACACTCACATATGTATACACACACATATGTGCATACACACATGCATATACATACATACATACACACACATATCCATATACATACACACATGGATATACATACACACATACACATGCATATGCATACACACATACACACATGCATATTCATACACACATGCATATACATAGACACATACACACATGCATATGCCGACATACTGCACACACAAATTTCATATACATACACACATGCATATACATACATACATACATACACACATGCATATTCATATACATACATACATGCACACATGCATATGCATACACATGAATATACATACACACATATGTGCATACACACATACACATGCATATGTATACACACATGAAAATGCATACACACATGCATATACATTCACACATATGCGCATACACGCATATACATGCATATGAATACACACATGCATATGCATACACACATACACACATGCATATGCATACATACATACACACACAAATTGCATATACATACAGACATGCTTATACATACACAAATATGTGCATACACACATACACATGCATATGCATACACACATGCATATACATACACACATATGTGCATACACACATACACATGCATATGCATACACACATACACATGCATATGCATACACACATGCATATGAATACATACATACACAAGCATATACATACACACATCCATATACATACACACATACACATGCATATGCATACACACATACAAACATGCATATGCATACACACATGCATATACATACATACATATGTGCATACACACATACACATGCATATGCATACACATATACACACATGCATATGCATACACACATACACACATGCATATGCATACATACATACACACACAAATTGCATATAGATACACACATACACACATGCATATGCATACATACATACATACATACACACACAAATTGCATATACATACACACATGCATATACATACATACATACACACATGCATCTGCACACACATGCATATGCATACACACATGCATATGCATACACACATGCATATACATACACACATATGTGCATACACACATACACATGCATATGCATACACACATACACACATGCATATACATACATACATATACACATGCATATGCATACATGCATACACACACAAGTTGCATATACATACACACATGCATATACATACATACATACACAAATACACACATGCATACACACATATACGTCATCTAGAAGTACCCTCAAAGAGGAACTAACTTCTAGAGTTTTTCGAAAAGCAAGAAATGATGGGCGGGAAAGACAAAATCGTATTTATCAGCTCGCTTTAATCTTTGAAAGTTCAAAAACAACATTTGAACAGTCTTATCTTTTGTCATAGATATTGATTATTGTATTAATTGATACGAAATGGGAGGTTGATAGCCTAACGGAGTGGCTATGTCGGATTGGATGTATCAGATATTTCTTTCGTAGTGAACTACGATCTACCACATGAAATCCAGACTGCTATATCATTTTTCGGCGAGAAGGATGCTTCTCTTGCAAAGCCTTTGGTGGATTTATTAAAAGAGGCATTTTGTATAGGAACAAGACCACTCTATCCAAATTCACGTTAGGACCTTCAGCTGGAACCTAAGGCACTTTGTAGTGATTAAACAAGCTTAGTCTGACCGTAATTCTCGATTGAAGCCATTAATTGTACTGAGATTCAATTCGTTTATGAAACAGAATGTACTTGTACTACTACGTGCAATGTGACCTAGAAATAACCTAAGCTCTATCGTGGTCAGGTTTTCATGTTGATCGAAAGCTAACAATCTGTGAATACACACACATATGTGCATACACACATGCATATGCATACATACATAGACACACATATGCATATACATACGCACATGCATATACATAGGTACATATATACATACCAAAAGATACGATGTTTGAGTTTTTACATACACACACATATACATACAGACATACACACATACATACATACATTTTTATGAAATATTAGAGGAAAATCTAAATAAATAAAATATACATAATTAAATATCTAAAAAATATATGTTTAAAGTTTTACCGTTTCTATATATATATATATATATATATATATATATATATATATATATATATATATATATATATATATATATATATATATATATATATATATATATATATATATATATATATATATATATATATATATATATATATATGTGTGTGTGTGTGTTTGTATGTATATATATATATATACATACAAACACACACATACATATATATATATATATATATATATATATATATATATATATATATATATATATATATATATATATATATATATATATATATATATATATATATATATATATATATACATACATATATATATATGTATATATATATATATATATATATATATATATATATATATATATATATATATATATATATATAATTGAATATACCAAAAATAGGATTTTTGATATTTTTACACGCACACACACACATACAAACATATGCACATACAGACATATATTTTTATGAAACATTAGAGAAAACTCTAAATATATAAAATATAAATAATTAAATATCTAAAAACTAGATCTTTAAATTTTTAGGGTTTATATATATACCAAAAATAGGACTTTTGAGTTTATACAAAAAAATAGAATTAGTATCTAAAAAATATTATTTTTGAGTTTTTACACACACACACACATACATACAAGCATACACACCCTAAGATTGACTATCTATTTGCTAAATTCTGACATTCTGAGATGCTGATCGATTTACTGACATCATTGATGACATCATCAACTCGCAACTCCCTTGGGACCTGCACTTGAAAACGTATATAAGGAAGGATTGGCCACATTCATAATCAGTCTTGCCAATACCAGTCTTGGGGGCTCAAGGAGTCGTGAGCGCCAAGTAAGTACTCTTCAAGTTCTACTTCTAGTTCTTTTCTTGTTCCTTATTCTAGTCTATTTCTTGACATCCTATCTTGTCCTCTTGCAATCTCGTAGTACAAGATCGTGTCGGGTTCTTTCTTGTATCTAGTTCATCTCCGAGAAGGGAGTTCTTGTAATCAAGATGTCTTATTCCATACTTACGGTCCCGAGTTGTGGGATCTCCTGTATCATCTTAAGTCGAGTTTTCCATACTTATCGTTCCTGGGTTGGACGTATTGTATCATTTACGTATTCTTGTATCATTTTCCCTAGGTTGGTGTTCTTGTAATCAAAAGTATATTTCTAAAATCTTATCTATTGTAGTCAGAGAGCACAATCTAGTGCTCCCCTAACACCAACTGTCTATTCATATGGTTACTTGTCTGATTGCAGAAGCGAAAACATAGTATGATGTTTATAAAGCTTGCATCTACTTTATTTTCTAAGATATGTATTCTTCTTTATAAATTTTCATGGGAGTGTATGAGATCACGTTTCAATTTCTGAAAAGAAAAACATAAAAATTAAAAAGAGTTTTCAAAAGAATCCTGATTCCTGATACACTTCTGCTAGATTTTGTAAGTTGGCCCATCCGGATGATGTGAAGTTTTAATGGGGGTGGATGTCGAGATGAAATCCCTCAGGGAAGTGTACCTCCATATTGTTTTCTTCAAGTTCAAGTTCATTGAATTTTTTAGGTGTGAAATGGTGTTTTTGGCTACAAAGATTTATAACCCGTGCATGTTTTGGTTGATTCGATTGAATATGAGATGAGAAATCATGTTGTCTCTGTGTATTATACTTGTATATTTGTAAATACCTAACTCTAAACCCTAGGTTTGACCCTTGAAACCCCTTGGAAACTTGAGTTTTATTGCATGGAAACCTAACCTAACCCCTAGGAAACCCTAGGATTTTAGCCCATAAATGTGATTAAACCCTTTAGCTGATCTGTGCGACCTTAAGCCCAGATTGAAATCCCAGGTTGGAAACTCAATTTTGCCATCTATCCTAAGTGTAACCCTTGGATTTCATTTTATTTGTATACAGGTGTGAAACCAAACCTTAGTCCAAGAAAAATAAAAAGATAAAAAGAAAAAGATACAAAAATAGAAAAAGAAAAATAAAAAAATCAAAAAGAGAGAAATAAAAAATGGAAATAAAAGATTTGATTTTCTAAAAATAGAAGAAGAACATGGAAGAAGATTTTGGACATAGAAAGTTTGAATAAGGAGGTTAGAAGATTCTAGAGAGAATTCCTAAGGGGGGAGCCTCTAAATAGATATCCAATTCCAATTTGATCTTCCCCATGGATTTTCTCTCCAAGTACGCTCCTTGCCTCTTCTTGGTCATTCATTTCCTTCATGCTTTAATTTTATGTTTGTACTTTATGGATATTGTTTTGAATCTCTCTCCATGACCACCTCTCGAGGTCTCCATCCCTAGCTACCATGCACTAAGAGAGAGATTAGTGAATAGCTTCATGTAGCAATTTAGCACGAGTTGTTAAGATTGAAATAAAGAATTGTTTTTGATGTGTCTTCTTTGGGGGTTTGCCTACACATTTTGAGAGTTAAGAGAGATTTAGATTAGCCCTATCAGATGCTCGAAATCCATCCAATCTAGATAATTTTGCTTTGACTTGTTAGCAGTGTTTGTACTTCGGGGACCTCCTGATCGAAACTTGAAAAGACCTTCTTGAAGACCTAGACAGACGTGTAAACCAGGCTTCGCGTCTCAAAATTGTAGACCTGCAAATTCTACACGTACGTTTGTAGCTTCTGATAATTTGACTTGGCTCAAATCACCAACAGTGATGTGGAACCTCAACCACAGCAGCAAGAGACATAGATAATGCGAGGAGAAACCACGTCATTCTTTTACGTCGCTTTATTTAAGGGGTTTATATGAAACAGTATGGAGAGGTCAAATTGTCAGCGTTAGGCATGGCTGTCTCAACTGTGGTCACAGTTATTGAGATACTAAAGAAGAATGCATTAGCCGTTGTTAAGAAAATCTACACATCAACTATTGATATTCGGGATGAGTAGTAGAGGGAGAGAGAGATTTGCATGCTTCTATCCGGCGTTTTTTCAGAATTCTGAATCGTGACACCTGGCTATAGAGAGAGAAAGTAGTGCTTTGATGGATCGTTTGCAGAAGGTTTGTGCGCTTCAGAGATAGATTTTCCCAGTAGAGAAGATGGATGCAAACGGATGCGATGGCGAGGCAGTTCGGCCATTAACAGTACATAACAGATCACACAACTCTAGATATGTTGATTTCGATGGAGGTGTAAACTAGAGAGAGAGCACCAACGCCATCCCTGCGAATGGTTCTAGACATCCCTGCCTTTGCTCTCTTCTATGAGCGTTATTCCACAGAGAGAGTGAAGCACATGGCAATATGCAGAAACAAGAATGGTGCACATGAATAGAGAACGTGGCAGAGTCGATGGCTTCGGGCCAAACGAGAGAGGGAGAGAGAGAGAGAGAGAGAGAGAGAGAGAGAGAGAGATCTACTGGTGGTTGTCGGACAGAGTGCAGTCGATTGATATATATATATATATATATATATATATATATATATATATATATATATATATATATATATATATATATATATATATATATAGATATATATATATATATAGATATACAGAGAGAGAGAAGACAAGATGCGCAGTAGATAGGAGACGAGGTCAGTGATGACAAAAGCACAAATCGGACGAGAGAGAGAGGAGAGGGGAAACAGAAACAGAGGCGGTGCTGCCATATAGCCTTCAAATATTTTTTCACCTTCTTATCAGAAAAAGGTCGTAGAGAGGTCTGCTTTACAGTCTTCAACATGGTTGATTTAGTCAAGTGAAACGTCATCAATGATTACCCATAAAATGCCATTGAGAAGATATTAAAATGACTAGATAACCTACCCGATTTTAGCTATTGGAGAATTAAAAAATTGGAAATGCTCAAAAGTCTAGAGCAATGAAAATATTTCATACTCTAAGAATTTAATAGAAAACGATGAATTATTACATACGAGTGATGTATACCTTAAAGAATCTATAAGATATTGATTATGGTGTTTGGGAAGTTCAACTTCAATCTGGATGGTTGAACGAAGTCCCAATTGATGGCATATCTATGAAATATTAATTGACAAGCAATATTGCGACCATCACACTAGAAATAAAGATATTTTCTTTGATATTGTGGAGTGGCTTGCAACGGCTTTGTGAACAAAAGAGAGTGAGAGAGAGAGAGAGAGAGAGAGAGAGAGAGAAAGAAATAAAGAAGTGCTGTGGTAGATCGACAGATTCTCACACGAGAATGAAAGAATTTTTTGAATACCTGGGAATGAAAATAAATTCAAGAAAAATGATAAATCGCTTTTCAAATTTAAAGACGATAATTAAACAAATGCATCATAAATTGTTTTTTTAACAACTTCATGACACTTTGTTACCGCTAAAAGTGTTGTTATTATGTGTTTATTATTATTATTTTTTCCATGAGTGTATTTAGGTATATATACTAATAAAGAGTTTGTCCCTCCCCGCCCTTTGTGGATTTTCTCTCCAGAATTGTTCCGGATTCTGTGAAGTAAAGAGAAGGAAAGTTATTTCCATGAAGACTTGAAGTAAAGCTTCGACCGAAGGCCAAAGTAAAGGATCACAAAAAGAAGATCCAAGGGAAGCTTGTGGATGTTTTCTCGCATTGTAGCGGGAAGTCTATTCTATATCAATGATCCACACTGTAGCAGGATTAATTGTATTATTGAGAATTATTGGACGACATCAGTTGTATTTACATTGTATCATTGAGCTTAGTTACTTGGTGCATCGATCCGGGGATTTTTGTTTCCTAGCATTTTACTATGATTTATCATCCAGGATGCTTACAAGCATACACATATTCGCTTTTCTCTTCCAAGGGAACAGGCCTATGATGTATGATATGATCACCATACCAGAGCGAGGCACTGAGCATGCAGACGCTGTTGGTTGAATGGGGAGAAGGACCCACAGTGGGCCTGATCCAACCCTGCACCACTCTTCCCCCCTTGCCTCCTTCCTGACACTTGAACCGGATGTTAATAGAGGTAGTTGCCCATTGATCTTTGACATGCCATCCACTCCTTGAGGAGAGAAATAAGAACCTTGACGTTAGATCAGATATTCCAAGTACCAACATTTTAAGTTCTTTGAATTTTTTGCATTGCTTTAGGCACTTTAAATAGAAAGATTGTTTTGTTGCCTGAGTTTTAGCATCCATATTCTGCACTAGTTTAGTCCATACACCTCTGCACTCTTTTTTATTCTTTCTTAGAATAAGAATTTGTGGTTTTCAAAGCTTAGATAGAACATTAGAAACATTAGAAGAATATCATAGCAAAAGGGGGAAAAACACATTGAAATTTTTGGGAAGTTAAAGAGAGAAACAAGAAAAAGAAATGAAGAGAGATAAAATCGAGAAAGAGGAAATCAAGATCAAGATCAAGTGAAATATTCTAGTAAAATTCAAGCCAAGAAAGTCAAAGATCTAGAGACTTAGATCAGATTCTAGCTTAGGTAGAGAGCACTTATGCTGACCTCCACCTCTTGGCTCATGACCCATTGAGTTTCTTCTCTATGCTCTACTTTGAGCTAATAGAGATAGTAGAGCCACTCATAGTCTAAGAATTTAATAGAAAATAATGAGTTATTACATATGAGTGATGTATACCTTAAAGGAATGTATAAGATATTGATTATGGTGTTGGTGAGTTTCAACTTCAATCTAGAAGGTTGAACATAGTCCCAATTGATGGCATATCTATGAAATATTAATTGACAAGCAATATTGCGACCATCCCACTAGTTGTTGACATGAGAGAAAATGTAGGAACAAGTGCTAAGTCGGATGTTGAAGTTGCTGACTAGAAATGTGGCTAACTCAGAGTTTTGCTGAGTCCGTATTTTGCTCACTCGAAATTTTTAATAAATAGTTACAAATTAGTTAGATGTTTATGTTGCATGTTTTTGGTCTTTGTTTTTTTGGTTGCGCAAGAATGTAATGGGGAGAAGAAGCATCTTTCAAGAAGATACATCGTGAGAAGAGAAGACGAAGATCCTAGAGAAAGTGCAGAGGACTCTATTTACACAACGGAGCACGCAAAGAACACAATTAAGGTCGTCCAATATCATCAATTCAGAGACGTGTCACGATTACATATCTTGTAATGTTTTTGAGGAAGTTCAATTAATATATTTTGTATTCTCTGTTCAGTGTAAGTGTGGAATTATGTTTTTTTGAGTAAAGTTGGCATGACACAATACTCTATCATAGCTTGAAAGTGCTAGATTTGAAGTATGTTTGCAATTATTTTTCTCTGTGTGTGAAGATTAGTGTTGAAATTGATTTTTTTAAGAATTTTGCAGACTGTGTAAGTAGCTATGTGTTCCTGAACAAAAACACATTTGGCAATCCTATTGCATTTGCTAAAGAAAGAAGAGATGCATGAAAGGACGAAGAGGAAGATTTAGTAAGCTTTACTACATAAGAGTGCAAGCAAAACTCGCTAATGTGGAGCCATCTTCTGAATTTTACGATTGATACGAAGCACAAGAGGATTCTAATCTGAAAATTGAAGAGGGGGAAGGAGGAACAGGTGTAGTGGAGGTAAGGCTACTGGGAGGCATACCAGGAGCATTCATCCTGATAGAAGTAGTTGTAGGAGTAAGAAGATGACTCTAGTTCGACCCACTTGGAGGGGTGACAAGTCAAAGAACTAGGCATACACCTCATCTAATACCCATGGCACAACCACCTCCAAATCCCAAAGTTAAAGCAACACATTTCAGAGGAGGTTCAAAGGAGGATGCACACTGCCACATTGCTCAGTTTAAAATAAAGTGGACAACAAATATTTCACCCAATATGGTATTGCTCATTTTGCTACATTTGATGCATTAAAAATAGCATTTTTAGGAAGATTTAGGAGAGAAAAAACTCCCTCTTATGTTTTGAGGGAGTTGCGAGCAATCAGACAAAAGAACATGCAAGTGGAAGACTATGGTCAAAAATTTAGGACTTTGATGGAAAGATTACATGGAAATGAGTGACCTACCAACGAGATGTTGGCGGGTTATTTCCTAAAAGAATTAAGGAGTATCAGTAGGCATGTAGTAGTTAGTGTTGATATCGCTAATGGATTTGATGTGTTAGTGGTACGAGCTGCAAGAGTGGAAAGAAGATTTGGCAGATCGAAGAAGAGACATAGTGACTCCACTTCAAATGCTGAATCCAATTCAAAATCAAAGTCAGACAAAGGGAAGCTCCTTGGCAATCTCATACCCTTCTAATCACTTTTGCATAGGCTCAGAGTTAACTATGCAAAACTTCATTGCCCTCTCTCTGAAAGCTACATCCATTTTTCTTTGCAATCGTTTACCTTGTGGTTCATCACCTACAAGATGAATATCTTTATTATCGCTCCATAAGCGAGGCATTTTGAGATCCGACATACATAGAAACTTAGTTATGAACACAAGAGAATCTTGTACAAGCCATCCCTCTGCCATGCTACCCTTTGGACGTGCTCTTTGTTGAACAAACCCTTTTAATGTCTTCATAAAGACTTCTAAGAAGAACATCCATCGACTATGGATAGTTCCTGCTATTGTAACTTCATATACCACATGAACCAGTAAATGAAGCTGAATAGTGAGAATACTTGTGGGAAAGTATTTTTCTACCATACAAAAAACCTTGATAGCATTGAGTTTCGCACTCTCTATGTTATCTCTATTTATCTTTTTAGAAGAGATCCACTGTACTAAAGAACTAATTTTATAAATGGTTTTTTGTACATCCTTTTAAGGCTATAGGGAGCACAAACTATAAAAACGTGTGCCAATCATGAGACTTGAGCCCTCCAAGATCGTCGTTTCATGAGAAAGCAGTCTTTAGATACCTTAAGCATCTAGTAGGTGTTCGAAACTCTAAAATTGTTTTCTTCACTTGTTGCTCTTCCATCCTGCGCAGCACCCAAGGCGCGCTTGGTAACAATACTATTCCGTTGGGCTTAGTAATTGCCCACAACTCTCGTATATGACGTCGCTCTTCTAAGTCCTCCCTTTGTGCTTTGCTTTCTTTCTTTCCGATCAAAGTCTTCCAAAGGATCTCTCCCAGATTCTTAAAAATATGCATCGGGTCTACCAAATGATTGATCAATAATTCACTCCAATAAGGGAGTTCATGAAAAATGGACATCCATTTCATGCCAACGACTGGAGTTTTTGAATCCCACAGTTGTTTCCAATCGCTAGCTTTCATTTGGTGTTGCATTTGTTGACCAATTTTTCCTTCACGTAAAACATGTACATCAGGCAAATATCTATAGTTTCCTTTATAGACAGTTTTTACGCAGTGCTTTGGAATAGCATGCTTTGAGTCGTGGTCCACATAAGGGACAAGCATGGTAACCTGAAATCGATAAACCTGAACATTCACCATAACCAGGCTAATCATGCATCATCCACATAAGTATGCCTTACATTCGCACGTCCCATCTTCTTATAGGTTGAGACATGTCACGGAGAGTAATCCCATCCCATAAAATGTGCAGTTCTTCCACAAGTGGTGCAAGATATACATCCATGTTTTTTACCTTATACTTACTCGATACAATAAGAGATCATAATAAATGACCTTTCTTTGTGGCCAGCCATGGTGGGATGTTCTAATTGATCAAACATACAAGCCATGTGCCCCATGAAGAGCTGCATAAACCAAATGGATTTACTCCATCCATAGCTAGGCCTAGACTTATGGACCGGGGCTCACTAGCAAACTCTGGCCACTTACTATCTATGTGCTTCCAAGCATCAGAGTCAGTAGGCACTTGCATTACACCATCTGTAGACCTACTCTTTGCATGCCATGACATTCACTCAGCTATAGATTTGCATCTAAACATGTTCTTAATTCATGGAATGATAGGAAAGTGGCGATGATTCTTTTCGGGGATTGCTTTGCCTACAAGTTCTTGTCTAAATCTATTTCCTCCACACTTTGCACATACATGGAGATGCCCATACTCATTCCGAAAGAGGATGCAATCATTCGGACAAGCATGAATCTTTGTATAATCCATTCCAATGGACTATAAAAGTTCTTTTGCATCTCCACATGTTGGAGGCATGTCATTGCCTCTGGCAAAAATTGATTTTTAAGAAGCCTGCAATAAGCAATTAGAATGATATTAGTAAATACAGTTATTTTGATGAAACAATGAAAGTTTATTTCAAATCCACTTACCTGAACAATTTAGTGACACTAGTATCTGACAATCCATAAATGGATTGCAGATTAAGCATCACAAATGACGCACGTAGTAGAGATATCTTTGCTCCATTGTAAAGTGGTAAAAGAGCTAGTCTTCTCATGTTTTCATATTCTTCATTGACTTTTGATCGTGGAAATTCTGTTGTGTCCATGAAACTCTCGACATCTTCTCCACCATCATGATCTTCATCCATCTCATAAAATTCTTCGAGCATTTCTTCCATATGTTCATTCCGTATAATGCTATTAGTACTTGCTTGCACGTCTTACTCCTTTTTTGTTCTCTTTTGTCCACGAGAGGTTACGGGTGCAATGTCGTTTGGGTCCATCTGCTCACCTGGGGGACCATGCCAATGGTAGCATAGATTTTCTAGTCGACTTTTATCAAAGGATTCATACTCTCTTACATGTGCAGTACAAATCTGTCGTTTTTGATAAATTTGATGCTTACACTAACTGCAAGGACATGCCATTCTCTCCTCGAGATCCAAACTAGCCATCTGATACAATATGGACAGTTTAGAACATTCCATTTTTTTATTAAACCTTAAAAACATACTCCTAAAAACTTAAACCTCAAATACTAAAACCTAAATACTTAAAGACCTAAAGAAACCTAAAACCCTAATTCTAAAACCGTAATCCTAAAGACCTATATATGTGCACATGTGTTATATGTATTATATATATATATGTCTATTTATAATATAATTAAAATCCTATTTTTATATATTTAATTTATTTATTTACAACACTAGTTCTTTTCATATTTATTAATATATATAATTATCCTTATATATATATATATATATATATATATATATATATATATATATATATATATATATATATATATATATATATATATATATATATATATATATATATATATATATATATATATATATATATATATATATATATATATATATATATATATATATATATTCAGATTTTTTTCTAAATGTTTTCTATATTTTCTCTTTATATAAATTTAATTCAATTTTATGTATGCCCAAAACCCTAACACCCTAATTTTAAAGATCTAGACAAAAAATATGTATATTTCTGTATGCAGGTGTATATACATGTATATATGTATTATATGTGTATGTGTATGTGTGTATATATGTTATGCATGTGTAAAAACCCTAAAACCCTAATCAGAAAGACCTAGACCTAAAACATGTATATATGTGTCTGCATGTGTATATATATGTGTATGTGTATATATATATGTGTAAGTATATGTGTGTATGTGTATGTGTATATATATTTACTCTGATTAAAATAATTAAAATTAAACCTATTTTTATATGTTTAATTTATTTATTTAAAACACTAGTACTTTTCATATTTATTTATCTATATAAATATCCTGTTATATATATATATGTATATTTCTTTATTTATATATTCAATTTTTTTTAATGAATCCTATTTTTATATATTTAAATTATTTATTTAAAACACTAGTTCTTTTCATATTTATTTATCTATATAATTATCCTATTTTATATATATATATTTATTTATATACTCAGAGTTTTTTCTTAATTTATTCTACATTTTCTCTTTATATAAATTTAATTGAATTATATGTATGCCCAAAATCCTAAAACCCTAATTTTAAAGATCTAGACCTAAAATATGTATATTTCTATATGCATGTGTATATACATGAATATATGTATTATATGTGTATGTGTATGTGTGTATATATGTTATGCATGTGTTAAAACCCTAAGACCCTAATCGAAAAGATCTAGACCTAAAACATGTTTATATGTGTATGTGTATATATATGTGTATAAGTATATGTGTGTATTTGTATGTGTATATATATTTACTATGATTAAAGTCATTAAAATTAAACCTATTTTTATATATTTAATTATATATATTTGGTTTATTTATTTAAAACACTAGTTCTCTTCACATTTATTTATCTATATAAATATCCTGTTATATATATATATATATATATTTATTTATTTATATATTCAGATTTTTTTTTCATTAATCCTATTTTTATATATTTAATTATATATAGTTTATTAATTTATTTAAAACACTAGTTCTTTTCATGTTTATTTATCTATATAATTATCCTATCATATATATATATTTATTTATAAATTCAAATGTTCTTCTTAATTTTTTCTATATTTTCTCTTTACCTAAATTTAATTGAATTATATGTATGCCTAAACCCTAAAACCCTAATCTTAAAGATCTGGACCTAAAATATGTATATTTCTGTATGCATGTGTATATACATGTATATATGTATTATATGTGTATGTGTATGTGTGTATATATTTTATGCATGTGTAAAGACCCTAAAACCCTAATCGGAAAGACCTAGACCTAAAACATGTGTGTATGTGTATGCATGTGTATATATATGTGTATGTATATATTTGTATATATATACATGTGTATAAGTATATGTGTATAAGTATATGTGTATAAGTATATGTGTATGTATGTGTAAATAGCCTAAATACCTTAATCCTATTTTTATATATTTGATGTAAAAAAAACTTTAAAAACATAATTTTATATATTTAATTAAAACACTAGCTATTTTCATATTTATTTATCTATACAAAAATCGTATATTTGTGTCTATATGTGTGCACGTGTATGTATGTGTGTGTGTGAATGTATGCATGTGTGTATATGTGTATGTGTGTCTATATATGCATGTGTGAGTATATGTGTATGTGTGTGTATGACTTCATGTGTGTATGTATGTGTGTGTGTGTGCATGTGTGTGTGTGTGTGTATGCATGTATGGTGGTTGATCTCTTTGTCTAGTTAATTGGTCTCTTTACTTTCCCAAACCTTAGCAACTTAAGCTCTCCCTTCTCTCGGATGCTTTTTTGGACTTCTCTTCCTTCTTCTTGGGACCTCTACAAATATGTACAATTCAAGCTCTATAGGTTGCATTGAACTAATTTTCTCCATTTATAACAAGGTTGTCCTTTATGCACGATCTGCCTCCTTATGAATGGTAGGCCTGATTATGAATTTGTCCACAGGAATGGTGGCCTTGGCTACTTCATTAGGCTTCAGTTTTTTGCTACAATTCTTGAGAGCACACTCTTAGATTGTCTATCCTTGGATACCACAATGGAAGCATGCATTTAAAAACTTGTTGTAAACTACTGGTACCAAGAGAGCCTTATCACCAATGGCTATATTTATCACAAAAGGGATTTGAATGTTTAGATATGTCTCAAAAAGAAATTGGAGGATGCCGTCTAGCATTGAAAGACTGAGTGGATCCCTCATAAACTAGATCTTTCATGTCTTCCTTCATAGCCAAATGTTTGCTAATAGAGGTGACAACGTGAGTAAAAAATCAGTTACGGAGGAAGGGGAAGTTGGGAAGCTCAAGCCAAAGAGGGAATTTGAGGGGTTCGACTTGTTTTGGGAAAATTTCAGATACCACTTGAACGGGCACATAATAGTGTATTAAATTTGCCATATCCTTATTATCAAAGTCTAGAAGGATGTGTTTACTAGAAAGGAATTGACATTTAAAGACAATCAAGCCTAGGATAACTGGTCCTTTTTTAGCCAAGCCTTCAAGGCTTGTGGAGAACAATGAGGGTCAAACAATTGGTTGATTAAGCACCTTTTCTTAAGAGATCAATGTCAGAATTTTATGAGCTCCCCCTTGTTGAGCAAGATCACAAGAGCTTGCATGCCAAAAAGTGGAAAGGAGGTACCATTCTCCTTATCCAAAACAAGAGGACCTAAGTTACTTGGAACAAGCGAGGCTACTGCCATGGAGTCACCTCCACAGTTGGAGTGAGAAAGTGGAGAAAGGGAAGGAGAGTGAGAGAGGGAGGGAGAGAGAAAGAAAGAGAGCGAAAAAGAGAGAGAAACTCCACATGCTAAAGAAAAAATAAACAAGTTCCCTCCTTTAATTTTTTTTTCCGGACATGCTAAAGAAAAACTCCACATTCTAAGGTCGGTTTTACTTTTCTTTCCTTTCTCTCAAACTTTTTCCCGCCTCTTTCTATTTTCCCTAAAATTTTCACTCAAAAAGAAAACACAAAACCACACAAAGAGCTTAAAGTCACGGCATTCGCTAAAAAATAAATAAACTTTTCCAAAGCTCAACAAAATATCGAGCTGCCCCAAAAAGATCATCACTCCAAATAGGTGCACACTGCAGAGACAGAAAGCGTGAGCTGCCAGACTTTTCAGGCCCACAGTGGAAAGCGACACGACCCAGCAGACAGAAATCCCATAGACGCCCGCCTAAAGACGCCCAAGCACGACTACAAAATCAAGCCAAGCCCCTCGGTCCTCAATCACGATTCACGGCGCAACTAAGGCCGTCTATAAGGGCACAACTGCCTCACGTTATATATATATATATATATATATATATATATATATATATATACACGACCAAGCATGGCTCAGAGAGGTGAGCAGAACCTATCTCCGTCATCAACTTGCAATCGTGCTGCGTTAGTCACAAACGATTGCAACGCAGTACTGGAAGCAAAAGAAATGAATTTTTCTAGAAGTTTGTCGGATCTAAAAAAAAGAAAACCTAACAGATTCATGAAATTTGAATTATCATTTGAGCCTCAAATTGCGTTCCTCTGCCATATTTTTTTATATCAATCAGGATGGAAGGAGGGGAAAAGAATATTCGAAAATACATAGTACGTTTGTTCACGAAAGAAGAACAAAAACTACATTTGAATTGAATATCTTCTGAATATAAGAATGTGTTTGCATTGACACGTCCATGTCGAGCCAAAAGCTGGTCATGTGTAGCGGTCAATTAGGCCATCATGTTTCCGTAAAGTACCCTAACGCCATCATGTTTATGCGGACATACAGAAGGAATCACAATCAATCATGAAGGAAATAGGGATGTTGCTTTCTCTCAACATCATTAGCGCTAGTGAATCATTCTACGCAAAATGATTATCAACAAAGTGTAATATCAATGGGTTGAGAGCTGTGCTGCTATGGCGGAATGGTGTGGAATCCCCACTCAATATCAACTTTTCATGGTTAGTTGTACTGCTAAGGTAACAGATAACCCTTTGAACGCAACGCTCAGAGGGAACAACATGAATCATGCTAGGTTTGGTGCAGCTCCGTCGGTGCAGCGATTGCTTCCGCCGTAGCAATTTCTAGTTGTCTTTTGCGTTGCAGCAAGAAAGTGAGGTCTGTTGGCTGCTGTGATGTCTGGAGTGTTGCTGTTTGGAACAGAGTCCGAGTTGTTGTAGCTCTCGTGTTTGTTGTAGATTTGGCATCACTTGTAGTTGCTGTTACCGGAACGGGCGGAGCATTGGAGTTGGGGTCGCGTTAGTTGTCTCCGTCGTTGCAGCATCTGTATCCGCAGCTGCATTCGGGTGTTCTGTTTATGTGGTAGCCATGAGGTGTCGAAAGAGTGTCCGGTGTCGGATTTTCCTCATCCCTGAGACATCGTCGGAGTGTGGACCGTGGGACGTCGTTCATTGCTTGTCGTCTGGAATCTGTTATTGTAACATGTTCCTGGGGCGATGCAGGCATCACCTTCGAGAGTCGAGACCATGAAGGTTTTCGAAATGCTTCATGGTACCTCTCTTTTTCGTGAATTGCTTTTGGAAGCTTGCGGAAATTGCCGAGTTCAAGTTAGTTTCGTTTTGATTTGCCTTCGAAGGAGGGCCTAAATTTGACGCCAAATCTTGGACTTCAAAAAGATACTCATGAAGCCCTGATAGAAAAATATGTTCATATGAAGATTTACACTAATTCTAGGGCTTCTCATGTAAAATTTTAAGTGTATGTACATACACAACAATAAAACATATATCCACAAATAAATAAATGCATACATGCATGCATCTAGGGCTTCCCATGTAAATTTTGAGCGTATGCATATGCTGAATTCAAGAGCTCTAACAGCTATGGCACAATAGCGACACTAATGCGAGCAGTAGAGAAATGGTGCAGCTAGAGTTTGAGGCAGAAAGTACTCCGACTTTTTACACCACACAAACTAGTAGAGAGAGAGACATAGAATGATTCTCGTGCATGCACGAATATAGAAAGTGAGTGTGCCTTAATTCGATTAACGAGAGGATGGGTTTATATACAAAAGGATGCCTCTACTCATTGAAGATAGTCAGAGGGTTGGTGGTGCACATGGTTTACTGGCATTAAGGTTCATTGAAAAAGGGTTACTGCCAAGGCAGTTTTCTTCCATATGACAAAGGAGGTTACCTGACATTGCAGCGTTACCCAAATACATTTTTAGGAATAAACAAAGGAGGTTTCAATTCCCCCCTTTTTCCTTGCATAGGAAAACAAGTTTGAATGCCACATTGGACATGTCCCATTGGGCATTTACATTGGGATACTGAGTGTGCTATATCAGGCTACCTCATTGGGTTTGTTATAACACATTGAATTTGATTTACCACATTAGCTAATTGAATTCCTCATTGGATTTATGTGAATTCGTTGGGTTTCATGCAGAAGCTTATATCTATCACATTGGATTTGTTATGCTCTATTGGCTTATTTACATGTGTGAATTTTTTTTTCACCATATTAGGATTCACCATTCCAGGCTAGTAGGGGGTATTTGTTTTTGACCGTACTAGGTGTCATCATGTTAGGTTGATGGCGGTGTCGAGATGAAATCCCTCAAGGAAGCGTACCTCAATATTTTTTTTTCAAGTTCAAGTTCATTGAACTTGAACTTGAAAAAAAATTAAACTACAGAGAGTTATAAACTACAATGAAAGATGTTTTTTACTATAGAGAGTTATAAACTGTGCATGTTTTGGTTGATTGGATTGATTATAAGATGAGAAACCATGTTGCCTCTGTGCATTAGACCTGAATTTTTGTAAATACCTAATTCTAAACCCTAGAAACCCTAGATTTGATCCTTGGAAACCCTTGAAAACTTGAGTTTTATCGCATAAAAACCTAACCTAACCCCTAGGAAACACTAGGATTTTAGCCCATAAATGTGAATAAACCCTTCAATTGATGTGTGCGACCTTAAGCATAGGCAAACCCTAACTTCTGCCGATTGAAACCCTTGGTTGGAACCTTAGTTTTGCCATCTATCCTAAGTCTAACGCTTGGATTTGATTTAATTTGTATATAGGTGTGAAACCAAACCTTAGTCGAAGAAAAATAAAAAGAGAAAAAGGAAAAGATACAAAAATAGAAAAAGAAAAATTAGAAAATTAAAAAGAGAAAAATAAAAAATGGAAATAAAAGATGGGATTTTCCAAAAATGGCAGAAGAATATGGGAGAAGATTCTGGAAATAGAAAGTTTGAATAAGGAGGTTAGAAGATTCTAGAGAGAAGTACTAGGAGGGAACCTATAAATAGATGTCCAATCCGTATTTTTTCTTCCATGTGGATTTTCTCTCTAGGTACGCTCCTTGCCTCTTCTTGTTCATTCATTTCGTTCATGCTTTGCTTTTATGTTTGTAATTTATGGATATGGTGTGGAATATCTCTCCGTGACCACCTCTCAAGCTCTCCATCCCTGGCTACCATGCACTAAGAGAGAGATTAGTGAATAGCTTTATGTAGCAATTTAGCACGAGTTGTTAAGAGTGAAATAAAGAATTTTTATTTATTTGTCTTCTTTGGGGCTTTGCCTACACATTTTGAGTGTTAAGAGAGATTTAGACTAGACCGATCAGATGCTCGACTTCCAGCCAATCTACAAAATTTTGGTTTGAATTGTTAGCAGTGTTTGTACTTCGTGGATCTCATGATCAAAACTTGAAAAGGCCTTCTTGAAGACCTAGACAGACGTATAAACTAAGCTTCGCATCTCAAAATTGCAGACCTGCAAATCCTACACATGCGTTTATAGCTTCTGATAATTTGACATGGATGAAATCACCAACAATGATGTGGAACCTCAACCACAGTAGCAAGAGACATCAGATAATGTGAGGAGAAATCCCGCTCTTCTTCTACGTCACCTTATCTAAGAGGTTTATGAAATAGTACGGAGAGGTGGAACTGTCAGCATTAGGCATGGCTATTTCAACTATGGTCACAGTTATCGAGATACTAAACAACAATTAGCAGTTGTTAAGAAAATCTACACATGAACTATTGGGATGAGTAGCAAAGAGAGAGAGAGAGAGAGAGAGAGAGAGAGAGAGAGAGAGAGAGAGAGATTTACATGTTTCTATCTTGGGCGTTCTGAGTTTCAGAATTCTGAATCATGGCACCTAGCTGTAAAGAGATAAAGGTGTGCTTTAATGGATCGGTAGTAGAAGGTTTATGTGCTGCAGAGATAGACTTTCGCAGTAGAGAAGATGGATGCATACAGATTCGATGATGAGGCAGTTCGGCCCTTGATAGTGCATAACGGAGCGCACAACTTTAGATATGCTAATGGAGATGGAGGTGTAAACAAGAGAGAGAGCACCAATGCCATCTCTATGAATGGTTCTAGACATCCTTCGGTTGTTGTAATGGCAACGTCAACTTCTGAATGATGTCTTTGTTATCTTCTTTGAGCATAATTCCGCAGAGAGATTGAGGCACATGTCAGTATGCAGAAACAACAATGGTGCACACGAATAGAGAACGTGGAAGAGTCGATGGCTTTGGGGCAGACGAGAGAGAGAGAGAGAGAGAGAGAGAGAGAGAGAGAGAGAGAGAGAAACAAAGAGAGAGAGAGAGAGAGACAGAGAGAGAGAGAGAAAGAGAAACAAAGAGAGAGAGAGAGACAGAGAGAGAGAGAGAGAGGATGTGCAGCAGATAGGAGATGAGGTCCTAGATGGCAAAAGCACAAATCGGACGAGAGAGAGAGAGAGAGGAGAGGGGAAACAAAAACGGAGGCGGTGCTGCTATATAGCCTTGAAATTTTTCACCTTCTTATCAAAAAAAGATTGTAGAGAAGTCTGCTTTACAGTCTTTAGCATGGTTGATTTAGTGAAGAGAATGTCATCAATGATTACCCATAAAATGTCATTGAGAAGATATTAAAATGACTAGATAACCTATCCGATTTTAGCTATTGTAGCATTAAAAAAATTGAAATGCTCAAAAGTCTAGAGCAATGAAGATATTTCATAGTCTAAGAATTTAATAGAAAACAATGAATTATTACATATGAGTGATGTATACCTTAAAGGAATGTGTAAGATACCTTAAAGGAATCTGTAAGATATTGATTATGCTGTTGGCAAATTTCAACTTCAATCTGGAAGGTTGAACGAAGTCCCAATTGATGGCATATCTATGAAATATTAACTGACAAGCAATATTGCGACAATCACACTAGCAATAAAGATATTTTCTTTCATATTGTGGAGTGGCTTGCAACGGCTGTGTAAACAAAAGAGAGAGAGAGAGAAAAAAAATAATAAAGAAGTGTTGTGGTAGATCGACAGATTCTCACACGAGAATGGAAAGAGTTTTTTGAATACCTTGGAGTGAAAATAAATTCAAGAAAAAATGATAAATTGCTTTTCAAATTTAAAGAGGATAATTAAATAAATGCATTATAAATGGTTTTTTTTTTTAAACAACTTCATGACACTTTGTTACCACTAAAAGTGTTGTTATTATGTGCTTATTATTTTTTTTTTTCCATGCATGTATTTACATATATATACTAATAAAGAGTTTGTCCTCCCCCGCCCCCTATGGATTTTCTCTCCAAGTTTCTGCCTTATTTTTTGAAGTAAAGAGAAGCAAAGTTATTGCCATGAAGACTTGAAGTAAAACTTTGACCAAAGATTGAAGTAAAGTGAAGACCGACCACAAAGAGAAGACCAAAGGGAAGCTCATGGGTGCCTTCTCGCATTGTAGCGAGAAGTCTATTGATCCGCACTGTAGCCAGATTCATTGTATTATTGAGATTTATTGGGCAACATCAATTGTATTTACATTGTATCATTGAGCTTAATTTGTTTACTTGGTGCATCGATCGGGGGATTTTTGTTTCCTAGCATTTTATTTTGATTCATCATCCATGATGCTTACGAGCATACATATATTCACTTTTCTCTTTCCAGGGTGCGGGCCTAGGACATATGATACGATCACCATACTAGAGCTAGGCACCCAGCGTGCAGACATCGCTTGCCAAATGGAGGGAACGACCCACACTAGGGCCTGATCCGACCTCGCACCACTATTGCCTCCTTGTCTCCTTCTTGACACCTGAACCCGATGTGAACCGAGGCAGTTGTCCGCTGATCCTTCACACGCCATCCACTCCTTGAGAAGAGTAACAGGAACCTCGACATCAGATTAGATATTGCAGCTCCCGACATTTTAAGTTCTTTGATTTTTTTGCATTGCTTTCAACACTTTAAACAGAAAGACTGTTTTGTTGCCTGAGTCTGAGCATCCACTTTCTGCACTAGTTTACTCCATATGCCTCTGCCCTCTTTTTTATTCCTACTTAGACTAGGAATTTGCAGTTTTCATAGCTTACATAGAACATTAGAAACACTAGAAAAATATCATAGAAAGAGGGAAAAACACATTGAAATTTTTGGGAAGCCAAAGAGAGAAAGAAGAAAAAGAAATCAAGAGACATAAAAGAGAAAATCAAGATCATTATCAAGTGAAATATTCTAGTAAAATTAAACTCAAGAAAGTTAAAGATCAAGAGAGTTAGATCAAATCCTGGCGTAGGTAGAGAGCACTTAGGTTGACCTCCACCTCTTGGCTCGTGACCCATCCAGTTTCTTTTCTGAGCTCTACTCTGAGCTAAGAGAGATAATAAACATGTCCACATAGCTTATTCCTAGGTGATAGCTCTTCCCACCCATAAAAACCAAAATAAGAGCTTAGGAGACATTCGTATTTCACAAAGTCCCTCTTGCACTATGGTTTAAATCCTTGGTCAATATTGTGTTTCAAGCTCAAATAAGGCCCCTAACAACATATATTTTCCAATCATTGAACACCACAAAATATTGGCCATACAATAGGATGATCCAGTAAAATTAAACTCAAGAACATGAAAGATCAAGAGATTTAGATCAAATTCTGGTGTAGGTGGAGAGCACTTAGGCTGACCTCCACCTCTTGGCTCGTGACCCATCTAGTTTCTTCTCTGAGCTCTACTTTGAGCTAAGAGAGACAGTAGAGCCACTCACTTTGGATATTGTTTTGAGCTCTACGATAGACCAGAGAAGAGAGATGAAGGAAGTATTCAAGTAATAGAGAAAGAAGGGGCTCGTGTAGTCCAAGCGGTCTTAAGAGAAAAGGGCATGTTTAGGGGTCTAAATGTGACAACATATTTAGATGTGCTTGAGGACAAGGCATAGATCTATGGACTACATAAAGAAATATTTGCCCATTACTTCACCTGGGTAGTTTCAGGATCTAGTGCACATAGCAAAGCCCTGGGCTAAATTCAAAAAGGAATTTCATAAGTTATTTTACCTAGAAGATTTCTCCCACTAAAGTAGAGATGGGTTCCTACAGTGGGTAAATTCCCCGAAGCCCACTATATCCCTCACTCATCTCTTAAATGAATTTATGATGAGATATGCCGAGTTACCATAGGCTGATTTGGACTCATTAAAGCCTGACTTAGTCATTTCCTTTCTTATAATCTTAAGTCCTAAAGATAGGACTGAGCTCGAGAGAAGTATAGAAGAGCTTGGTGAGAGGTTTGTTTTGATAAAAGATTGGGCCATAGTTAGGAGACAGGTAGAAGCAGTTGCCTAGATGAGGCAACAATAGGCCGTATTATATGATAGCTCGGCAGTAATGGCTCCACAACCACCTAGAGAGGCACCTCTTCCAGCAATTCTAAATGTGCTTGCAGCATCAACTTCTACTAATGTTGCATCCACTTTCTGATCACCATTAGAGTTACAACTTGAGATTTTAAGGAGGAAAAAAGAGAATCTTATGTCAATACATGCATCCATGTCTAATGAAATGGCTAGCATTCATAATAAAGTCTTTTCTATGAGGTATTCGGACCCTAGTCCTCCTCAAGCGAGTACTAGATATATAGACCCAATACAAAGGCATGCTATGCCTATTCCAAACATGCAAGGTTACGTAATGCCTCAGCCTACACCTCTAGTGCAGCCTATTGCTCAGTAGGCACGTGCACCAACAGTCCAACCCACATTTCAGAGAAACATTGGACCATTTAAGAGATGAGCAACTCGTGGGTTTGGAGGGGCAAAGAGATGTGTGTGGTGCGACACATAGGAACATTTCCCCTATGCATGTGAAGAGTTAAAACAAGCAAAAGAGCATCAGTTGGTGATAGATATAGACAAGAAACTCTATGAATTCAGGACCCTTCTTCCGCTACCTTTGGATTGGGGAAATGGGGGAACGAAGAAACTTTATGAGAATTTTTTCAAGTAATAATGCCAACACATCAGGAGCTCAGTTAGAGCCGCTAGAGGAAGGGGATGAAGAGGAGACTAGGCCTCAACCATAAAGGAACTACTCTATAGAAGCTTTAGTCAGAGCTAAGGACGTGATTATGCAGAAGACTGCATGGAACTCTCCTGTAGATCAATTCTTCAAGTTTACTCTCATATAGCGAATGTAGAGGAAAAGAGGAAGAGGGACAAGAACCAAGAAGAGGCTGAGCCAAGGAGCAGAGTAATAAGAAAGCAAAGTAAAGAGGCTAAGGACAAGGCTAGAGAACCGGAAAAGAGAGTGCAATTAAAAGAGTCTATTGTTTCTCACAAAGAGGCAAAGAAGAAGGAAATTAAGGAGGGAAATAGGCCACTTGGGTTGATCAAAATCCAAGAGCCAAGTAAAGAGAAGGAGAAAGAACAAGAACCCGCTCAAAAGACTGATGAAACTCAAGAGAATGTTCAAGAAAAAGATAAAGAGAAGAAGAAGGCAAAGAAGAAGACCCCAAAGGTGGTATTGATCTCTGAGTTAGAAAAGAAGAATGATTTGAGAGAGATATTCAATGATATTCTATTGAAGAGCCAAGTAACCATGTCCTTGGAGCAGGTTTTCTCTATAGCAAAGCCTGAATTCAAGGATATCTTTATTAAGTTGATGAAGAGGAAAAGGCTTCCATTAGCTGAGGATGTGGAAATGGAAGAGGAAACTTAAAATAAACATGTAATAAATGAGGCAGTAGCCTTGAGCGACTCTCCTGATGATGAGAGTGATGAGATTGCAAGGTGCCATAGGAATTCCTAGGTCCTATTACACCCGAAGATGAGGTGAGATAGATAGAAAGTGAGTATACCAAGACTTTTTGGGTAAGAGGGACGCTTGAAATGAAGGTAAAATTAGGAACCAATCACGATTCATGTATTGCTTTGGCCTTGATTGGTTCAAGGTCAGAAATAGATGTGATCTCTAAGTTATATGATCACTTTAGTTGGCCAATAGATAAGGACCATGGCTTGAGAATGAGGATGGTGGATGATGCCTCTAGAGCACTACTCAAGGATGCGCCTTTGTACCCGTTGTCGTGGAGAATCTTTCTCCACGATCGCATTGTCATGACTGATCATTTTCTTTCATATGTAAAAAGGGAAAAACACTTGCATTTGTGCTCCCTATCTTGGACTTGCTTAGCATGAATGATTTTTTTCAAATGAGTGTGTGGACATTATGGATGGGCACCGAGTGTTAATGTGTTTGCTTCAAGAGTAAACTTGCAACAAAAAAGTTGTTTTCTTTTCAGGGAGCACCGCTTCAAGGAGGACGAGATTGTATTCCACTGGTAGCGTGTTATTTTTTGTGTGTGGGGAGGGGAGGGGGAGATCAGGGAAGCTCTGGCGGTCGCTGAGATTGGGAAGAAGATCAAAAGAGGCGGCTTGCACGTGAAGGAGAGGGGGGAATATTAGAAGGAAAGGCAGCTTCTGGACAGGCTCGACAAGGAGACAGAGGGGCATTCTCTTTTCCCGATACAGATATATGCGGGAGGAGGAGAGATTCAGAGGGAGGAAAAAGATTTCAACTTCTTGGGCTTTGCTACAGAGCTCAAGGCACGCTAATCGGAGAAGGAGAGTGGATGGAAGAATACTGATCATTTAAAAATGATGAGGACAACGGGGCTGGCCTATCACAGAGAAGGGAAAGAAAAAGCATAGATACAACAAAAAGGAGCGACAATTTATTTGCTCATCATCAGGTAGCTATTTATTTTATGCGACAGACAACCAGGACTGAGTTGAAATTTGTCTATGTACTGTTTTGATCATATCGCTAATCCGAAATGTCACAATGAATGTAATTAGAATTATATGAAAAAAAAAACAAAAGGTTTTCTTTCATGATGATGCGATTCTGTGTTTTTTTTTCACTTACACTATGAATTCGTTACACTGCTTTAGATCTCCTTTACGAAGATTCTCCATCGCGTAGATGCACTGAATACGTGTTGATTGGATGTATTCATATTGATAGTGCTATTCAGCCATCTCTGTTTGCTGCGCTGAGTTGTCATGCTGTTTATTTTCATGTGTTTCCACAGTCAAATTCATATGCACAAAGATATTCCTCACCTGTACTCATGGATGCTATTACTTGATTGACTATGAACAATTAACCCAGATATGTCTACTCATCCTCAGTTTCCTTGTTCTTCTGCCTCACACGACTTGACCTTCTTTTCCAGTTAAACTCAGAATCATGGCCTGTCATTCAAGCTTGAGTTTGTGTATATATTTACATAAAATTAGATTATGTTGTTTCATTTATTGTCTGTGAAACTTTGCGCGACAAATCGCAAATGAAGAGGATAGTCATGCTTAATTCCGGTCCTGTACTGCTCTTTATCTGAAATTCATATTAATTCTTATTTCATTTTTGAGATGGAGAGGGTTGGAAGATTTATCATATCTAAATTCAGTTGCATATCGAAAAAATCGAGAGTTTTTTTATTAGTAGAAAAAGGACATCACGAAGGGAAGAATAGGGAAGCACGACATGATTTGATCCGAGAAAAAGGAAGAACGAGCGTGAAGCAGGGAGGCCTATGTTGCGTATACACTTCTGGGAAGAAAGACTATTTCACGGAGAGTGCTAGCTATCAACTCACGAAGACTCGCCTCCAGCAAATCATCTTACGGTGTTATCCGACTCTCAAGAGGAACTCTCTCAAAGTCCTTCTTCTCTAACCATGAGAATACTAACGACCATACATACTTCTGTTTGATTTTAACGCATGTTCAAGGATCATCATTTGTTGTCTTTCGATTTTTCGTTTTAAATGTCCAACAGATGATCATTCTTATCTTCTGCTAGCAGAGAGCAATAAGATTTTAAGACTGAGGGTGTACTACGTGCGTGCTGGAGTTTAAAATGATATGATCTATCGCAGCTTCTCTGAAACGTAGGAGAACTCAATATCTACTTCGAGAAGGTAAATTTGAGTTCGATTTTGGCTACGAATTCCTGTGATCTGTTGAAACGTCTGCGTCCTTTCATCTGCTCAGAACATATGTAGACAATCATCTCTCACACAATCATCAGACATCTGATGAATGAAAGTCTTGACATCTGAAGGAAACAATTGATGCGATGACAATGGTATGACATTTCAGTTATTTATATATAAAGAAAATCTGTTATGTGAATACGCTGGTAATTTTAAGGGAACTCATAATATAACTGTTTGTGCTTAAATGCACGGCAAATGACGTGAGGCATGTTCTTCAGTAGACTATGATCAATGCTTGTGAATGTAGTAAATGAGTTATTTCTTTTTTTTTAATATAAAGGAAGTTCGGCATTAGCCTACTCTCGCGGACTTGAATTAAATAAAGAAAAGTACAAGAGAAGGGAACTAGTGCCCACGGGACCCCCCAAATCCCACAAAGCAGGGGAAGCTTTTACAGAGCTTAGATGACATTACAAAGAAGGTTAATTACCCTCTCATCACCCTCATGTGGGGCCCACTTGGGTTTAAGCTTGTTATCGATCAAAAGGAGTACTTGATGATGCCTAAAGGGGGGGATTTTTTACAGTTGAAAATCCTTTTGCCAAGGATGAACAGTGATTTCTCAATTGACCACTCCTTGGGGGAGTCACCGAAGTTGAAAGCACATCTTTCCCGCCAGATTTTCCATAGGACCTCGCCTCTGATGGCGTTCCAGAGAGTTGCGGAGCAGCCGATCGCTTCTCCCAGCAGGGCTTGCTGCCAATTGAGACGTTTTTGAAGTCTAATTCTCTTTCCAACCACCTGCCAGAGTCTGTTGGAGTTGGGGCAGGTAAAGAAGATGTGTGAAACATCTTCGATAGACCGGTAGCAGCGTTTGCACCAGGGAGGGATCCCACAAATTTTGCTAGCCTTAAGGTTGGTCCAGATTCCATGATGAAGAATTTGCCATAAGAGGACAGACTTTTTGATTTCTATGAGGGGGTGCCACATAGCCATGAACTTCATGTCCCACCGAAGCCGCGTCCATGACACGCACCACTTTTTGTTGAGGTTAACATGATAGTCGATCGTTTCTTTGATGTTCGGGATTTTTGATAGGCTATTCCCATTGTGCCATTTGAGACCAAGCGATCTCGACATGTCGTGTCCCATGAGAAGGCGAACTTTGTGTCGGTCCCAGGCGAGACATCTGCTTTGCAAAGTGTTCCATTCTTCATGCGAAATGTTGATGCTAGGGTCAATATCCTCAAAGTTGATCCAGTGGTTGGTGTCTTGTTTCCAGAGATGTTTCCATTTTTTGAAGCCTTTGTTCCATAGCTTCTTGGCATTTTGAATGTTCCAAGATTCCACACTTCCAGTCTTCACTTATTCTTGTGAGGCTTTTGACTTTATTCCAACTCTTCCAAAGGGAGCACACCAGATTAGAGCCTTTCGAGAAGACGGGGATCGGGGAAAACAGCAAGGTCAAGATATCAAGATTCTTCCAATTTGGGAAACCCATGAGCGCCAACTCATTCTTGTTTCTGAAGATCAACTTGGCCCACGAGGCCTCCCCGTTGCACCAAGCCTTAATCATCCATTTGGCCGATAGTTTGTTAGCCATGCACCCAATGTCCAAGATACCAAGTCCCCCACTATCTCTATGGCTGGTGCAGATGGACCATTTGATTTTAGGCACCCCCCTCCTATTGTGGTCGCCCGTCCAAAGGAAGTTTCTACAAATACTATCCAGTTTGGACAGATCTTGCTCTTTCGGTCTCCAATAAGAAAGGAAATAAATGGTAGATGATAAGAGGAATGTGTTGATAACCATAGCACGACCAGCAAGATTGATTTGCATACCTCTCCAATAGTTAAGCTTTTTTTCGAGTTTGGCAAGCACCCAGTTCCACCGCTGTTCCATAGAGATGCCAAACCCCAAGGGAATCCCAAGAAGCCAAAAAATTTGGCCCTGCGGAATGATTTGACAGCCATGATCAATGAGAAGGTCAGGCTGTGACCCACCAATAGCTCTAAAGGCGGTCTTAGAGTGGTTGATTATGGATCCAGAGGCTTCACAAAAAGTATCAAGACACTTCTAGAACGTCTCTAGGCTGGTACTATCATTGTGAACAAAAGCGTTCATATCATCGGCAAAAAGTCTCATGGTAATCTGACTGTGGTCATGCGGCAAACGAAGGCCTTTAATGTTACCAGCTTCCACCTGATGCTCCACCAGCCTGCTAAGCCCTTCCGTGGCAATGGCAAAGAGAAGGGGAGCCAAAGGGCATCCTTGTCTGATAGATCTTCTAAGTTTGATCATCTTTGAAAGTTTTCCATTAATGTTAATTTGGGTTGATGCGTTTCCGAGAAGGGTCGCGATCATCTTGGTGAATTTCTGACTACATCAAAGATCTTGTAGCGACTGTAGAATATAGTCCCATTCTAGCCTCTCGTAGGCTTTATCAAAGTCGATCTTGAGGAATACTACTTCTTGTTTAGACTCATTTGCAAATTCAAGACCTTCCCAGATATCTATAATGGTTTCCAAAATTGACCTGCCTTTGATGAAACCTTTTTGGTCCTCGCTTAACCACGCTCTCAAGTGGCAAGAGATTCTGTTGGCAATGACTTTGGCGATGATCTTGTATCCTGTTTGGAGCATTGTAATGGGATGCCAGTTCTCTATTCTGTTCTTTTCCCCTTTTTTGTGTACTAACTTGATAATGCCATTGTTGAGACAAAAAGGAAGCGCGCCAAACTTGAGTGCCTCTTGCCAAACCAAACGAAGAGGGGTGGCAACCACCAACTTGAAGGATTTAAAGAACTCATTAGTGAGCCCGTCGGGTCCCGGGCTTTTACCTGAAGGGAGGGCATCAATGACCTCAATGATTTCGGCTTCAGAGATAGAGGCATGAAGCACAGAGTGAAGGTTGAGTGGTATCCTGTGGGGGGAAACCCTAGATATGGCTGCCATACAGTCCCTTCTATGGTGGGAGAGGGGGTTTGAGGTCCCCAGGAGTCTCGTGAAGTGCCCTTCAATGATCCCAAGATTATCTTCTTCCAAATTGCATACATTGCCATTTGCGTCTAGCAATAAGGGGATCGATTCTCTGTTGTGTTTCCTTTTGAGGATACGGCACATCTCTTTGGTGGGTTTGTCGGCTTTGCCAGCCCACCACTCCTTGAAGAAAATTTGCAAATTTTTCCTTTGTATCTCTTCCTCGTATCTCAGCAGCTCTCTGATTTTTCGAAGTCCTTTCTGGGCTTGAGATTTACCTTTGTTCACTTCCTCCTTGAGCCGCCAGAGTCTATGATATAGAGCTTCTCTACGAGCCCGCCGCACAGTCTCTAGCATCTTCCTGGATCTAATCATGATCTGTCGTGACTTATCGACCGCACTTCTCCAACACTTGGCTGGGGACAAGCCAGAGGCGAATGCCTCGTTCCACACATCAGAAATTTCTTGATGGACGGAGGGGAGAGAGAAGGAGGGCACACTGGCATGGAACCAAGGAGCCTTACGGATCTTGGTGGGGGGTTGAAAAGTGATGACGATCGTGTAGTGATCAGAGATGGTGAGGTTGGTGCATTGCGAGAGGGAAGGATGGCCCCACTGATGAGTAAAACTCTGAGAAATGTAGCATCTATCAAGTCTAGCTTTCCTCAGGTCCTCGCCTGCTTGGAGATTTGACCAAGAAAAGCCATTCGAATCTTTGAATTCGACCAAATCCAAGTGTAGTTTAGTTTTGTCCCACGTTTCTTTCTCCCGACTATCGATGACCCTACCCTTGCCCATCCATCTGTCCATAGGGTCCTCTACCATGTTGAAGTCACCACAAATAAGCACGTTGTGGGGGAGCGAGTCCAAGGAGGCCCAAGTGTTAAGTCTCTCTAACTCCCCATTAGGGGCATACAAAGAAACTAAAGTAAAACAAAAGGGAGCACCGAAAGAAACAGCAATCCATCGATGGCATTCATCTTCAATGGAGTTCTCAAGCTTTTCAAACCAGAGTTGATTAATACCGATTACCGTTCCACCAGACCCCCGTTGATGCACCGTTGAAATCCAAACATGGGTCGAGGAGACATGTCTAAGCCGTTTTTGGAGGTCCTCTCCGTCAATTTTAATCTCTTGAATACATATAAAATCTGGGTTTAGGCTAATGTCGCGAAGCCATTGACCAATGATGATCGCTCTTGAGGGGTCGGTTAGCCCTCTAGCATTTAACGAGATGATGATCATTGTCGTAGTGAGCCCTCTTTGCGGGAGGGAGCTTTGTCCTTTCTTTTCTTGGATTCATCTTTCTTTTTCGCTCGGATCGGATCCCGAGTTAGCAATAGGTTCTTGTGGGGGCTTTTCCACGGTAACTCCATAGGTTTTTTTCCTTTGCGGGATGCCTCCTGTTGGGAAGAACTGGGCACCGTTTTCAGCTCGGTTTCCAGAATAGTCGATCCGATGATGGAGCTTTCACTATCCATGTTATCTTCGTTGCTAGTAGTAAAGCCGTCTTCTTTGCTTGTAGTGTAACCCTCCTGCAAGGTTTCTTTACTGTCAGGGATCTCTAGGCCTTTGACGTCGGTGTCCACCTCAAGTTGGTTCCCACCTGGGTAGTCAAACTCATTGATGTCCTTTTCCAGATTGCAATACAAGTTGCTGGAGGGGGTAACTGACATGTTGTTTCGCTCAGAAGTTGCCCTAGGGCTTCTTTTCCTTCTTCTTCTGACTTCGATGAACCCGTCTGCATCAGCTTCTAGATTAAGGGGGCCCTTGAATTCCTCTACTTTCGTCGAGTGATTCAATGCTCCATTGCTATCTTGAGCATTTTTGGGGGCTTCTTGATTTCGCTTTCTTTTTCGTCTCAAAGGGCAATCTTTAATCCTGTGACCTTGTTGGCCACAACGAAAGCACGCATTGGGAAGGTTTTTGTAACTGATGTCTTGCTCCCATACATCCCCTTCGCCTAAGTCTAGTTTGATCTTCGATGGAAGTGGCATACTGAGGTCAGCCTCGACACAGATTTGAGGGTGCCACCGAGCGTTGAACGAGTGTCTTGCACCTTCATAAATGAGACCACCAATGTCCTCGCGTGAGGCCAACGGCTTGCCGATAGGAGAAACGATGTCCCACACGAAGTTGTACAAGAAGTATGGCAAGTTAGGGAGCTCAACCGAGGGAGGGTACCGAAGCGATTTCGATTTGTCGGGAGTAAAATCAGGGGACCATGTGAATAGGCACAGGGTCGCCCGGCCGAGTTGCCAAGTTCCGACACTAAGGGCTCGAAACGCCATATCTTCATTTTCAAAGACTAGCAGCAAGTGGCTTGCCGGTAAGAACTGACACTTACAAACAACTAGCCCACGGGGGAACCACTCGTTGCGAAGCCACTGTCGCACAGTTTCGAGCGGGAGCTTAGGGCCAAACATTTGGCCGACGAGGCAAACTTTCTTGAGCTCCTCCTGAGTTGACAGAATTGCGGATCTATTGAGGGAGACCAAGGGGGGTTTAGCACTCTCGAAGGCCCCTAGAACGGCATAAGAACCCCCCTCCAACAAAGAGGCCAGGTTATCGGTCTCCCCGGGAGGAGGGGTCAGGTTACTTCTCACAAGAGAGGGGGTAGCCAAATCCATGACAAAAGAGGGGCACCCCGAGAATAAAGATCTTTTTCTTTTTTGATGAACAAACTCAGAGTTTTAGAGAAGATGTCAACTGCATTGAGCTTACACCCACTCCACGACGGATACTGGCACCAAAAGGAGATGCTTCGCTCCTTTAATCTTTTAAAGTTCACTTGAAAATAAAAGCAAATGCACAAACGGTAAGCTTGGAGTTTAAAAGCAGAGGAACCACGCGGCCCACCGTTTCAAGTTGCCATGGAAAGAAGACGACGCACAGATAACTTTTAGTTTTTCCGTGCCGTGCTTAACTGATTATTTCATCATTTTTTCCCTCCAGAATCTGATAAAGCCACGAGGATCTGAAAAGGCCACGAGGAAGCGGCACACACTCGCTGAGAGAGCCCGACTACCGAGCAGAAAAGCTAAGAATTCAAATGCGCAGAGCCAAACCGTCTATCGCGGAACACCCAAACCAAATCCATCAATCGCTGACAAAGCTATCTATCGCGTGAAGGGCAAAACCGTCAATCGAGCGAGCAAAACCATCTATCGCGGTGGGTCAAACCATCAATCGCGGACAGAGGCAAAACCGTCAATTGAGCAGGCAAAACCACCAGTCGCGGAGGGTCAAACCATCAATTGTGGAGACTAAAACCACCGCGGACAAAACCGTCTATCGCACCAACTTCCAACGGGCCGAATGAGGAGCAAGGCGTCAATCGCGGAGTGTCCATCGCGGGGAACCTGTCGATCGTGGAGAGTCAATCGTCGAGCAGCGGGTCACACGTGGAGAAGTTGTCAATCATGGGCAGAAATCGCGGAGTGTAATGAGTTATTTCTTGATGACTTGCACTTTGAAATCATTTATGTGCGTGCAGTTGTGAATGATTATTTACCTCAATAGTGAATATTGAAAGAAAGGAACACTTGAATTTATCTTAAAGCGAGACATGATTTTAGCGTATGATTTAACACAGAGAATTTAATATAGTGCAAGGTTTGCCTAAAGCCTGCAATATTTTAAACGTTTGTGCATTATATTCCGCAAAGTGTTTAGTACAGAAAAAGGATTTGTCTGACATTGAAGCTCTATTGCTAGGCAATGGAAGCCCAATGCATTACAAACATGCATGTTACACTATTTCCTGCTATGGTGATTGTTAAACTCTACGCTTTGCTATGAATTTTAAAGATGAGCTTGGAAAACATATGACAAGTTGTTTGATGGATCACTACAACATATCGAGGGTATACCGAGGTTGCTACCGAGGCAAATGAACGGGCGTGAATTCTTCGCGACGTCGGTGTTGCAGTGGGTATAGGCGTCGGAATCAAGGCGCTAGTATGGGCGTCGGTATAAGCGTCGGTATTTCCGACGTAAATACTGACATCTATACCAACGTCTGCTGGGTGTACCGGCGCATATACCGACGACCATACTGGACCTACCGACGCGTATACCGACGACCATACCTCCACAAATCTTTTTGGACAGAGTGTGTTGTCTTTTGCTAAAGCATGATGTTGTTTAGCAAAAGAAAATACACTCTGCCCAACTAAGTACATGTGTTATGTACTCTAATGGCAACCAAAACATAAACTTATATGAACAAAAATAAACAATGATTCATGTACAGAAAGTCGTATATTCCATAAATGAAAAATGTACAAAAGTGTGGCAAAGCACTTACATATAGGAATCGAATACAAAATTATGGTACATCATTGCCACATAGGAGTGTAATACAAAATTGTGGCAATGTGACAAAACACTTCCATATAGGAATCGAATACAAAATTATGGTTCATAATTGTCGTATGCGAGTGTGATACAAAATTGTGGCATTGATCAAAATATTTACACCTACAATCCTGCAACAAAACATATGTATAAAATAAGACCAATTAACATGACATTTATAAACAACAACTAGAAACACGGAACCAAGATATAACTTTACCTAATCAAGAATATTCTCCCATGAGACGATTGCACCGCGTCCCTCTAAGTCTTGTAACAGTGCAGTCAATCCATGTCGATATCCATACGATTCTTCAGTTCGCGTTGTAGGACGACCCATTGCCAACTCCTATAGTAAATATGCAAAATGTTAGATGAATATACATAATATACTTAAAACAAACAACTTCAATAATTAACATCATACTTACAAATTGGTAGCACATACTGTCATATCCGCCGCTACCTAAATGCGACGTTCCAACCGTATGTAACCGTGTGGCCGCCGCATCTCTTTGTTGATGATACCGATCAGGAGTATGTTGATGTTCATCCTGAATCAATTCCCATTCTTCAGCGTCTAGCCATACAGGCTTTGGTAAGCCTGCTTTGAAAGCATCGCGAGCTTCCGATGGTTGATGCGACATGACCTCGCGTGCTGTATGTTATATCCAATCGGAACTCACAACAGGATTGCCAGGTGCTGGCCGGTACTCTTCATATATGCATTGTGTGTTTAAAGTGTTTAGTACAGAGAAAGGATTTCTCTCACATTGAAGCTCTACTACTAGGCAATGGAAGCCCAATGCATTACAAACATGCATGTTACACTATTTCCAGCTATGCTGATTGTTAAACTCTACGCTTTGCTATGATTTTTAAAGATGAGCTTGGAAAACATATGACAAGTTGTTTGATATGATGACAAACGTTTTGAGCTACTAAGCATTTTTTCTCAAAAAGTTCACATATACTCTCTACATTTCCACTACACCTGAGCTTGCTCCAAGCACCCGGCGTGCTCCATAATTCCAGCAGTTGATCTGATCCACCAAGGTCACTTTCTTGGCACCTTGTGTGCACCCCTAAGCGCGCATGATCCCGACCAAACCGTGATGATAGGAGGGATTTCTGAGGAATTCCACTTCTTCGTCGAGGACCAATGTTCGTATGAGGCTATCCTTGGGTAGCCTTTTATAGCCAAAGTGCGAATGGAAAGTAAGGCAATGGACGATCGATCTGCTTATGCCAGAATACGTTCAAGATGTGGTCTTCATTCTTTACAAGTAATGACAATGTGCCCAAATCATTGAGGAAATAGAAAGAATATAAGAAAGACACCCATTAACTCTCTTGACCATGATGATTCTATGCCTGCTATTTTAAATAAGTTCTCAAAATTTTATGAAAGACATTATAAAGATTTAGGAATTATATTACTTGATGAGAAGATAGAGAATGTGATCCAGTTGGAAAGAAGTTCGACTACTCAGGAAGAGCTTCAGCAGGCATTTGAGATGAATGAAAAATCAGAAATGATTATGCTCAGTTCGATCGAAGAGTATGAAATGATTGATGATTTCCTTAGAGAGTATGAAGTGAATGTGAACACAAATATAAGACTATTGACAAGAAAGTGAAACCTATACACTACAATATATAAGGGGCATTTTGATGTTCACTACAAGAAATAGGGGGGGCGTAGCGACGCCCCCAAATTGAAAAAAAAAACGAGTACCGTCCCTTATGCAACGTTAGTGTCGCATAAGTGACAGTGATGTTTTCGATTTTATTTTCTGAAGGGGATATGTCGCATAAGCGATGCCTGAAGAGAGAGAGAGAGAGAGAGAGAGAGAGAGAGAGAGAGAGAGAGAGAGAGAGAGAGAGAGAGAGAGAGAGAGAGAGTGAGAGAGAGAGAGAGAGATAGGGAGAGAGAGATGCAAAGAAAAAGACCAAGTATGCACACACACACACTTACACACACATACATATGCCTACACACATAGACACACACACACACACATATACACACACACACATATACACATAGACACACACACACATACACACACATATACACACATACACACATACACACATAATGTTGCATACACACACATATACATGCACACACACATATATGCATACACACACATATGCATACGTAATGCACATGCAGACATACACATACATAATGCATACACATGCACACACATATACACATACACATACACACACACATACACACACATACACACACCTACACACACACATACACACACACATACATACACAAACACACATACACACACATATATGCATACACAGACACATAGAGACACATGCACACACATACACATACATGCATACATAATGCATATGCATATGCATAGATACATACATACATGCATACACACACATATGCATACATAATGCACATGCATACATAAAGCACATGCATACATACACATACATAATGCATATGCATACATAATGCCCATGCATACATACACATACATAATGCATACACACACATATGCATACATAATGCATACACACACATACACACACATGCATACATACATGCATACACATACACACAGACACATACACACACATAGACACATACACACACATAAACAGATACACACTCATAGATACACACACATACACATAGACGTGCACACACATACACACACATATACACACACACATACAAACATAAACACATACACACATAATGATGCATTCACACACATTAACAGATGAAATCAGAACATATAAAAAACTTCTTGAAGAAGTTCATATTGTTGTAGATGATGGAAGATTGTCTTCTCAGAGAGTTCTCACTTTGGAAAGGCAGATCCGATTAGTCTTGTAGGAAAAGAGGAACTCAATCCATGTCATAGTGATATCCTTGACTATGGTTACTAGGAAAATTTTCTTAGCTTGGTTGAAGAAATCAGTGCTAGAAGATCAGCAATTTGTGAATTTCAATGTGTTCTTGGGGAAATACCAACCGTTGTTGAGAGGCATAGCTGTCCATCCAATTCCATGATGGCAATGATAAGGGCTGGAAGCAAAGGATCATTGTCAAACTTGATACAACAGTGTGCATGCTTAGGTTTATAGTCTGTAAACGGAGAGGAGTTGTTCTTTTCTGACTTTCATGATGCTTCGGCAATAATTCATTCTTTGTTTCTAGATGGTTTAGCCTCCAAAGAATTCCTTTATCATTTAGTGTCTTCCCGAAAACTTGAAAAAGGGTATGGAGCTGAGGGGCCTGGAGAACTTTTTCGAAAATGTATGTATGGGTTAAGGGAAGTGTATTTAGCATATGATGGTTCTGTTCGGAGACGAACAGACAATCATGTAATACAATTCAATTATGAAGTTTTGGAGAACATGGAAGAGGCAGACTTGAAATCAAAGGATCCGTAGAGTCCTGGCCTTGGTTGAGAGCCTGTTGGTGTACTGGCTGTGACATTATTGATTGAACCAGCTTAGAGTTATGCATTTTGCCAGTCTGCACCAACAAAGAGTAATCCCATTGAATTGGTAAAGGTAATCTTTGACAATTATGATCTCTTCTTATAGTTTTGATTTTAATGTAATGTTGTTAAAACATAATTGGTTTTTGAGTTAAGACAAAACAAACAAAACTCTCGGAAGTTCAATCATCATGATTTGTTTTCCCTTCTCATTTTCTAGGAGACCCTTCTAAGATGGTCGAGCACATCTTCGAAAGTCATAGATCACAAATCCATCCTTGCTATTTCCTTGAACACAATAAAGAGGAAAACTAATCTAGCAAGGGTAGCACTGCAGATTCAGAGACATCTTCACTCTTTCACACTTGGAATGTTACCAGTTAATAAGACCATGATAGAGTTACGTACCATCATCAAAATATTTGTTAGCCCCTTTTTTTCTTTAGTTTATAAAATACTATTTCAAACTTGAAGAAATCATGCATTTTTATTGCAACAGATACACATACACACACACATATACACACACACAAACATACACACATAGACACATAGACACATACACACATATATACATGCATACACACACATATGCATACATACACATACACACAAAGACACATACACACACATAGACACATACACACACATAAAAAAAGTTCAATTTCTCCCGGCACATTTGTGCCGGGATTAACACGTGAGAGCAAGAAGAGAACAAGAGAGAGAGAGAGAGAGAGAGAGAGAGAGAGAGAGCGCAAGAGAAAGAAGGCTGAGATTTCTGAATTGTTGGATTTAAGTCATCAGTTAATATCTACCCAGGGAGGCCAAGCTTTACTGAAATTATCTCAGGGCGGCATCTTTTCAAGCCATTTGATTTTACAAAATCATTTTTGGCTCCTAAAACATGAAATTCAAATGTTAAATATGTATTGTGACTCTCCTGCTACCAGGCCTACAATAATTCAGGCAACGGGTATAAAAGCTCCATTGTGGAGAGGGATATAGGTCTTAAATATGACCTTTCCCCCTAGTGTAGAGTACACATATTTAAACAGTGTAGTTGTGCATGACAGTGAGATAATGCAGTGTCCTCTTGGCAATAAATGGTTAACAGATTGCCATACGGGAAGTGTCCCAAGTATTTGCTATCAAAAAGGGACTAAAACTACTCTTCAGTTCCTAAAATGCCTTTAAAATGTTCTACATGAACGGCTTTTCCAAACAGGGTTCAGTGTTGGCTTCAAACGCATGTACTTAACAGATGAAATCAGAACATATAAAAAACTTCTTGAAGTTCATATTGCATAAAATATACATACAACAACAAAAACCCATTATTAGGTGCTTAAAAAAATAACTAACTCTATCATAAAAAAAATGAACTTTTTTCTACCTCTTTGAATGTACGAAATGAAATTTTGTAGATACCAACAATAGTTCCTACGTAACCAAGTTCGCTATCTATAAGGTTCATGTCTTTTGAGCTAGCACGTGATACTTGCTTGAAAGAAGCAGCAATACTAGAATCCTTTGTTTTACGTAAAGAATCAATGGATTTGATTTTAATATGATGTCCAAAAGTCCACATATTAGTGAACATTCGAGCGTGCAACTGTCAACATCTTCTCCGTTTTCCCCTGACATGGACCCACGTTGTAAACCCACAACCTGCCTACTGACGCTCAATGAGTTTCTCATGAACAGAGATATAAGCTTATCTGTCTGCACATGATGTAACTAAAATAGGATTTTCTCCTCTGAATAATTCACATAATTCGCTGCTAATGCTCTCTTATATATGCTTTCTGTCAATGGTGCACACTAACATCTCAACCGTATACGTGCCTACATGTAAACAAAACCTCATTACACCTCAGACAGTGACCTAATGTAATATCATAGATTGTTAAATCTAAGCAAATAAACTGAGCTCGAAACTGTGTCTTCTGCTTCCCATCAGTCCAGGCATATGGATTGATGTTCATCTCTCCATAGCTGTCTGCCTCAAAAATACCATGCAACTTTTTATCAATGTAATTAAACAAAAATATTGGCATCCCTGGTCGTACATTCTTTACATAGCTGATATGAGAAGCTTGAGGGCCTAGACATGTACAAAAGCTAATGATCAAGCTACTATTCATGCATAAGGATGTCCCTAAAATAAAGCCAAGCCCACGATTCCAAGTAAGCTTTAGATTCACCATTCTTCTCTGCGTTCGCACGAAAGCCATACCAAAAACACGCACACACATTAACATGCAGTAATATGTGAAGGGAGAGAGAGAGAGAGAGAGAGAGGGAGAGAGAGAGAGAGAGAGAGAGAGAGAGAGAGAGAGAGAGAGAGAGAGAGAGAGAGAGAGAGAGAGATGAGAGAAATAAGGGCACAGAACGAAATGGTGTCCACATGACGAGGACGTGGAAAAACATACTATCAAAACCACAGTGGAATCTCAAAATGAGAAATCCAAACAATGATATGATGCATAATGGTTTAAAGGGAGAGACGCATTCATTGTAAGTCGCATGGTCACAGCCAAAAATCACAACAGCAAGCTCCTCCGTCGGAAGGTTCAAGAACGAGAGTGGTGATGAAGGAGGACGTCCAGCCCCAGAAGAAGGAGAATGAAGGCCTTTGCATGCAACCATCAACATCTTCTCCTTCGTCCCCTGACATGAACCCACATTGTAAACCCACAACCAGTCTACTAACACGCAACGAGTTTCTCATGAAAAGAGATATAAGCTTATCTGTGTGCACATGATTTAGCTCAAATAGGATTCTCTCCTGTGAATAATTCACATAATTGGCTACTAATGCTCCCTTGTATATGCTTTCTGGCAATGGTGCACATTGACATCTCAACCGTACACATGCCTACATGTAAACAAACCTCATTACGCCTCAGACAATGACCTAATGTAATATCACAGATTATTAAATCTAAGCAAAGAACCTGAGCTGGAAACTGTGTCTTCTGCTTCCCATCAGTCCACGCATATGGATTGATGTTCTTCTCTCCATAGCTGTCTGCCTCAAAAATACCATGCAAATTTTTATCAATGCAATTAAACAAAAATAGTGGCATCCCTGGTCGGACATTGTTTACATAGCTGATATGAGAAGCTCGAAGGCCTGAACATGCACAAAAGCTAATGATCAAGCTACTGTTCATGCATAAGGATGTGCGTAAAATAAAACCAACCCCAGGATTCCAAGTAAGCTTTAGATTCAGCATTCATCTCTAGGTTTGCATGAAAGCCATACCAAAAACATGCACAGACATGAACATGCAGTAATATGTGAAGGGAGGGAGGGAGGGAGGGAGAGAGAGAGAGAGAGAGAGAGAGAGAGAGAGAGAGAGAGAGAGAGAGAGAGAGATAAGGTCACAGAAGGAAATGGTTTCCATATGACCAGGATGTGGAAAAACATACTATCGAAAGCAGAATGGAATCTCAAAATGACAAATCTCAACCATGATATCATGCATTATGGTTTAAACGGAGAGACATATATCTGTGATAGAAGGTAAGAGGATAGATAAAGTATACCAAATAGAAGCGATGTGACGCATTCATTGTAGGTCGCATGATCACAGCCAAAAATCACAGTAGCAAGCTCCTCCATCAGAAGGTTCAAGAACAAGAACAGTGATGAAGGAGGACGGCTAGCCCCAGAGGAAGGAGAATGAAGGCCTTTGTATGCAACCGTCAACATCTTCTCCTTTGTCCCCTGACATGGACCCACGTTGTAAACCCACAACCTGTCTACTAACACTCAACGCGTTTCTCATGAAAAGAGATATAAGCTTATCTGTGTGCACATGATTTAACTCAAATAGGATTTTCTCCTGTGAATAATTCACATAATTTGCTGCTAATTCTCCCTTGTATATGCTTTCCGTCAATGGTGCACACTGACATCTCAACCGTACGCGTGCCTACATGTAAACAAAACCTCATTATGCCTCAGATAGTGACCTAATGTAATATCAAAGATTATTAATATAAGCAAAGAACGTGAGATGGAAACTGTGTCTTTTGCTTCCCATCAGTCCAGGCATATGGATTGATGTTCATCTCTCCATAGCTGTCTGCCTCATATATACCATGCAACTTTTTATCAATGTAATCAAACAAGAATAGTGGCATCTCTGGTCGGACATTCTTTATATAGATGATATGAGAAGCTCGAAGGCCTGGACATGCACAAAAGCTAATGATCAAGCTACTGTTCATGCATAAGGACATCCATAAAATAAAACCAAGCCCAGGATTCCAAGTAGGCTTTAGATTCGGCATTCTTCTCTGCGTTCACATGAAAGCCATACCAAAAACATGCACACGCATGAACATGCAGTAATATGTGGAGGGAGGGGGAGCGAGAGAGAGAGAGAGAGAGAGAGAGAGAGAGAGAGAGAGAGAGACAGAGACAAAGAGAGAGAGAGAGATAGAGAGAGAGAGATAAGGGCACAAAAGGAAATGGTGTCCATATGACCAAGACGTGGAAAACCATACTATCGAAAGCACAGTGGAATCTCAAAATGAGAAATCCAAACCATGATATGATGCATTATGGTTTAAAGGGAGAGACGTATATCTGTGATAGAAAGTAAGAGGATACATAAAGTATACCAAACAGAAGTTGTGTGAAGCATTCACTGTAAGTCACATGGTCACAACCAAAATTCACAGCAGCAAGCTCCTCCGTCGGAAGGTTCAAGAACGGGAGCAGTGATAAAGGAGGACGGCTAGCCCCAGAGGAAGGAGAATGAAGGCCTTTTTATGTTTTGGTCTTATGTCCAGCTCCCATGACAGAAGCACTCCGCTGGCAATGAGACTTGTAAGAGTAATTTTAAAGTTTGTTGGAAATTGTTAATTACAAATTTATGTAATGAGATCATATGCTACATGTGTATTAATTACAATAATACTTTCATAATAACATTTTTTATGAATGAAGGCATTCTGAGGCTACTGTTCATGCATAAGGACGTCCGTAAAATAAAACCAAGCCCAAGATTCCAAGTAAGCTTTAGATTCCGCATTCTTCTCTGTGTGTATATGTATGCATGTGCATGTGTATGTGTGTGTATATGTATGTATGTGCATGTGCATGTGCATGTGTAAGTGTATATGTGTGTATGAGTCTGTGCATGTGTATGTGTGTGTATATGCATGTATGTGCATGTGCATGTGTAAGTGTATATGTGTGTATGAGTATGTGCATGTGTTTATGTGTATATATTTATGTGCATGTATATGTGTAACTCTATGTGTATATGTGTGTATGTGCATGTATATATGTATATATAGGTATGTGCATGTGTATATGTGTGTGTAAATATGTGCATATATATGTGTATATATGTGTATAATGTATGTATATGCATGTGTATATGTATGAAGCATGCAGGTGTATGTGGATGCATTTCCATTTGCATCCACGTGCATGCATGTGGATACGCATGCATGTGGATGGGCATATACATGTATTTGCATATATGTTAATGTGTGTACGTGTGTATATATATATATATATATATATATATATATATATATATATATATATATATATATATATATATATATATATATATATATATATATATATATATATATATATATATATATATATATATTTATATATATATACGCAATAATGCATGCATGTTAGTCTTTTTATGTGGTTCTTAGCCATACTTTTTGTTTGGTTAGCCTCTTGAATAACCTGCAATAAAGAGAGAGAGATAGATAGAGAGAGAGAGAATTCAAAGAGCGAAAGATGTAGAAAGAGAGAAACAAAGACAGTGGGAGACAATAAGAGAGAGCTTCGGCAAAACAACAATTCTGCATATACTTGCTTCAGCTCATAAGCACAGTGCAATTGCAAATGTTGGGGAGCTCTTCGATCAGATGCATGAAAATGCCGATTGAAGAGCCTCCAACATTTTAATTTTTTTCTGTCAACAGACAGTCGTGTACGCGATGCTAGTCGTCTAGTTATCCTCGCATAAGTGACATGTTTTAGTGTCGCTTATGCGACGCCAAAAAGTGTCGCTTATGCGACGTAAGCAAGCATTGCTTATGCGACATAAGAAAGTGTCGCTTATGCGACGTAAGCAAGCATCGCTTATGCGACGCTCTTTTTAAGACCGTCATGTTAGCGACGTTGTATGTGAGCATCGGAGCCCTCGTCACGCCACAAGTCGCAAAAAACATTGTTTCACTCTTCGTTTAATCGACGGTCCACGCGCCACGCTCAATAGGATGCATTTTGCAATTTTATAGCGACGACATTGTGCATCGGTATATGCATTGATAGATTCCAGTAATTTACCAATGCTCATATCAACACTCACATCGACGCTCATATTGACACTCATACCGACGTAGTGTTTCAATCCGACCTGAGAGAAAAAATTTGACATTCATCATGTTTTGAAAGAAAACTTGCTACTGTCGCGTTTGTGCATGCGAGCTACATCTCTCTCTTTCTAACTCTTTCTCTCTCTCTCTCTATGCACACCTCTCTATTTCTATATATCTGAAGTTTTGGTAAGTATCACACATCTATAGCGCTCTTTTCTCTTTCTTTATGTTTTCCCTTTTCTAATTTACCTTCTCTTTAGTTTTGCAAGAGATTTTGGCATCAGGTCTTTGGAAAAAACAAGATTAAGTGGAATTTGATGACAACGATCCAAACAATTACATCGATGTAAGTGATTGTTTTGTTTTGATTGACATAGAGAGAGAGATGAAAGAAACAGAGAGATCTAAAGAAACATAAAGAGAGAGAGAGACATATACATATACATACACACTCACATATGTATACGCACACATATGTGCATACACACATGCATATGCATACATACATACACACACATATCCATATACATACACACATGGATATACATACACACATACACATGCATATGCATACACACATACACACATGCATATTCATACACACATGCATATGCATACACACATGCATATACATACACACATATACACATGCATATGCAGACATACTGCACACACAAATTTCATATACATACACACATGCATATACATACATACATACTTACACACATGCATATTCATATACATACATACATACACACATGCATATGCATACACATGCATATACATACACACATATGTGCATACACACATACACATGCATATGTATACACACATGAAAATGCATACACATGCATATACATACACACATATGCACATACACGCATATACATGCATATGAATACACACATACACACATGCATATGCATACACACATACACACATACACACATACACACATGCATATGCATACATACATACACACACATATTGCATATACATAGAGACATGCTTATACATACACACATATGTGCATACACACATACACATGCATATGCATAGACACATGCATATACATACACACATATGTGCATACACACATACACATGCATATGCATACACACATACACATGCATATGCATACACACATACACACATGCATATGAATAGATACATACACAAGCATATACATACACACATCCATATACATACACACATATATGCATACACACATACACATGCATATGCATACACACATACAAACATGCATATGCATACACACATGCATATACATACATACATTTGTGCATACACACATACACATGCATATGCATACACATATACACACATGCATATGCATACACACATGCATATGCATACACACATACACACATGCATATGCATACTACATTCACAAATTGCATATACATACACACATACACACATGCATATGCATACATACATACATACATACACACACAAATTGCATATACATACACACATGCATATACATACATACATACACACATGCATATGCACACACATGCATATACATACATACATATGTGCATACACACATACACATGCATATGCATACACACATACACACATGCAGATACATACATACATACACACATGCATATGCATACATGCATACACACACAAGTTGCATATACATACACACATGCATATACATACATACATACACACATACACACATATACGTCATCTAGAAGTACCCTTAAAGAGGAACTGACTTCTAGAGTTTTTCGAAAAGCAAGAAATGATGGGCAGGAAAGACAAAATGGTATTTATCAGCTCCCTTTAATCTTTGAAAGTTCTAAAACAACATTTGAACAGTCTTATCTTTTGTCATAGATATTGATTATTGTATTAATTGATACGAAATGGGAGGTTGATAGCCTAACGGAGTGGCTATGTCGGATTAGATGTATCAGATATTTCTTTCGTAGTGAACTATGATCTACCACATGAAATCCAGACTGCTATATCATTTTTTGGTGAGAAAGATGCTTCTCTTGCAAAGCCTTTGGTGGATTTATTAAAAGAGGCATTTTGTATAGGAACAAGACCACTCTATCCAAATTCACGTTACGAGCTTCAGCTCGAACCTAAGGCACTTTGTAGTGATTAAACAAGCTTAGTCCGACCGTAATTCTCGATCGAAGCCATTAATTGTACTGAGATTGAATTGGTTTATGAAACAGAATGTACTTGTACTACTACGTCCAATGTGACCTAGAAATAACCTAAGCTCTGTCGTGGTCAGGTTTTCATGCTGATCGAAAGCTAACAATCTGTGAATACACACACATATGTGGAAGCTTGTGGGAACCTTCTCGCACTGTAGTGGAAGTCTATTATGTATCACTAATCCACATTGTAGCGGGATTCATTGTATTATTGAGATTTATTGGACAACATTGGTTGTATTTACATTATATCATTCAACTTAGTTTGTTTACTTGGTGCATGGATCCGAGGATTTCCATTTCCTAGCATTGTATTTTGATTTATCATCCACAATGCCTACGAGCATACACATATTCTCTTGTCTCTTCGGAGGGCACGGGCCTACTATGTACGATAAGACCCAACCTCGTGCCGCTCTTCCCTCCTTGCCTCTTTCTTGACAATGGGTAGCTTGTCTTCACCTTGAATATTGTCGAGAACCATATTAGGTTAGTTTGCTAGTTGTGCACTTTTCTTCCTTTCTTTTGGCATATCTTTTTTTTTTCTATTGGTCTTTTCCTCACTTCTCGTCTTTTCACCCTCACCCCTTGTATTCTGCTTTTCATATTGAATTTAGCAAAATTTAATGCCAAGAGGGGAAGCACCTTGTCCTATTATAATTTTGGTTTCTCCTAATCAAACAATGATGGCAATGAAAAGCTATATGCTTATATAATGAAAATCATAGCTCTAACCGGTACATCATCAACAAAAATAGGTGAAATCGTTTTAAACATTCAACAAATACTTACACCTATCTTTGTAGCAAAAAATGAATTGAGATGGAAATGCAATTGGAAAATCACCAACTCTTGAGTTTTTTTGTCCCACTCCTAGCCTCATCTGCGTGATAGAACCATCAATACTCATCTTTCATCATAATTTTTTGCTTTCCTTTAGATATATCAATTCTTGAGTTTTTTTGTCCCACTCCTAGCCTCATCTGCGTGATAGAACCATCAATACTCATCTTTCATCATAATTTTTTGCTTTCCTTTAGATATATCAAGACATCACATCAAGAATAGTAGCCATCTTCTTTGACTACTCTTCATCCAAGCAGAACAATATTTTTCTTTATGGCTTCTCCTTAGAACCCTTGTCCATGTGCTTCTCACCCTTTTTCCCACTCTTCAAGAAAATAACAAATAAAAACCTAGGTCTCTCTCCTACCCTTATTCTTCTTGCATCTCGACCACACTTCCTCTCCTTCAACGAAATGGGAATTCCCTCATGGATCACCCTTTTGAACTATAGCATACAAGGGATTCATTCCTGTATACAAGAGATTCATTCCTCTTCCTTTAGCTTTGCTAATTGCAAAATTTTCCATCCCATTTTCCTCCTCTTCTACCACCTTCAAATGTTCAGCATATCAGGATTATGGATCCCCCTTTGTGTGTGTTTCTATCCTCGTTCTCTTAGTATGTGTGCCAAATAGGTGATGGCATGTGGAAAACCACAATTATAAGTAATTCACCTCACATATAACATGACATAGCATAAGCATCTTAAATCTTCATTCCTCAATAATTAATGAGCATACAAAAACAAGAGAACTCTCTACTCCATGCTCAAACTTTAGCCACCAATGAAGAACACATTGTTGGAGTTAGACGTCTGCGGAAGCGTGCAAACAGCACAAGGAAGAAGAAGAAGAAGCTTGGAGCACAACACACAATACTGAATGTATTGCTAGAGAATGTACAAAGATAAGTAGCCCATTGGGGCGATAGGCATATATATAAGCCGGGGGAAAAACCACCTAAAGAGGGAAAAAAGTGCCCCGGTGGTCCTATTGTGTTCACACACATACCTAAATATATCAACAAATACCCCCTGGGAGTGATGCGGTGAACAAGGAGCTAGCACTCATATATAAGGAAGTGCCAATCTATGTGGAATGAATCCACAAAAGGAAGTAAGCCCAAAGCTTCAAACGTCTCCCTAGGCAGAGCCTTTGTGAAAAGTTCTACAATGTTCTCCTGCGTTGGCACATATGCCAAGTTGATATCCCCAATAGAGAACCTCTCCTTGACATAATGATAATGCACCTCAATGTGCTTAGTGAGAACATGGAACACAGGGTTCCTCATAACTACCAATGCACTTTGACTGTCAGTGAAGATGGTGGTGGTAGAAGACTGACCAACACCCAAATCAGCCATAAGGCATCTGAGCCACACACACTCAACAGTAGTTGTGAAAGCTGCCCTATACTCAGCCTTACAACTGGAAGTGACCATAGTAGGCTGCTTCTTGCTCAACCAAGATATACATGAGCTACCAAGCATGAAGCAAAAGTCACTAGTGCACACACGAGTGTCATTGCAACCAGCCCACTTAGAGTCAGAAAAAGCATGCAAATTTGGCGGTAGTGATCCCCCCTTGGGATAAAACAACCCAAGTAGCCGAGTACCACTCAAGGAGCGAAAGATGCGCTTAACCACCTGCCAATGCTTGACACCTAGGCAATGCATTAACCTGCTCATCTGTGAGACTGCAAACTGAATATCTAGCCGAGTAATGCATAAGTAAATCAAGCATCCAACAACCTGCTGATAGAGAACAACATCAAATGCATCTCCAGCATCCTGAAGACTCAATCGTAAACCTGTCTCCATAGGAGTGGCAATAGGCTTAGAGTCTTCAAGGCCAAAATGCTGCAATAATGTGTTAATAATTTTTTTTTGACACAAAGCCATTCCACCATCAATGTGCATAAACTCAATTCCCAAATAGTGATGCAAATGCCCCAAATTAGACACCTCAAATGAGGCATGTAAATCAGCCTTTGAAATCAACAATATGCCTCTCATGAGGACCATTGAGCAGCATATCATCAAAATAAACCACAATGATTAGAACTACATCATTAACATGCTTAACATATAACGTTGTCGCGGGGTTCGTGGCAAGGAGGGGAAAGATGTTCGCCCTCACGTTGTTGCTGAGAGTGTTATGAGAAGAATTAATGAAGTTTTTGGATTGAATTCAAATCTATTTCGTTTCGGTTCAATCCAACTGGTTGAATATGAACTCAGCATTGTCCTAGGAGAAACTTCTCAACTCCTTCAATCCATTGAACAACTTTCCTCATGACCTAGAAAGATCAATATGAATTTGAATTCTTCATCGTTAATTTTCAAAACATATGTTTTTATTGAAGTGTTCAATGTTAACGTTTCAAGTGCATTTACGCTTTCACCGACCATACCAATCCCATGTATTTGTTTACACTTTTCAGGACACGGAGAGACAATGTACATTAGTGCCTAAAACTTTGTTTTATTATATTATTATTATTAGTATTATTATTATTAATATTATTTGAACATTGATCAAAAGCAACAACGCTTGAAAAGCTTCTCTCTCGCTTCGACATATTTAAAGTCGATTGGAGCAGAAAAGCTCTCGTTAAAAGTTATGTCGCCCTAGTCTTATTCCTTAGAAGGCACAACTTTGTCAATTTATGTATTCAAGAGGGAAACCACATTAATTGAGTGGATCTAATTCTATTATGCATTATGGTTCAAAACCTATGCTAATCGGAGTTTTGGACAAAGTTTATGGCAGTTCCTAGATCCAATCATTTTAACTTCCATGATGGAGGCAGAAGTTCGGAAAGGCATAATTGAATAACAGCATTGCAATTAGACATATTAAACATAAGTCTCAGTCTCTAGCAATGGAAGTCCCAAGAAGTAGGAAAAAACCTAACAAGTAAATTGAATTGCAGAAAACGTTAAGGATTAAATTATGTTTAACTCATGGTCAGTGATGGCATAAAAAATCAGCAAGCTCTTTCAAGGTCGAAGCAACGGCACTGCAAGTAGAGCTGTTGGAAACAAGCTTGTCTACACATATTCAACTTTCGACATAAATATCAAGGAACATACACAATGTGCATGCCCGATGCTTGCAACATCACAATGTGCCAGAATTTACGAAATGATGTTGAATGTTGTCAATTCATGCAATATAAAATCACCATTGTGACATGTTAGAGCACATGCATAGCCTATATTCTAAATGTGCACACAAATTTATAGTTTCACGGTTGTTGACGGAGAACGCACATTGACACTTTTTGCAATGTCACAAACTTTGCATATAAAGACTAAATATAACAGGTTCTCTTACAAACACAATCCACGCTGCATAACCAAAGTGACCCATAAGAGTGCTTAGTTGCACACGACAAAAAAAAAACAACATGCAAACTGTATCTGCATACTATATTCTTACAGAAAAAAATTTCAAGACTGTATCTGCAAATTGTATTCTTACAGAACGAAATTACAAAACTATATCTGCAAATTGTATCTACATCCTATATTCTTACAGAATGAAATTTCAAAACTATATCTGCAAATTGTATCTACATCCTATATTCTTACATAATGCAATTGCAGAACTTACATGATCTGTACTTGGGATCGTTGCTTCATAGAAGGATGTCCAACAACGCATGTAGACTAAGTCCATGCAAGGAAAATTGATGTACATTTACTTTCTGTTTCATGCGATGAGAAACTTATCCCCAAAACTTCGCTGTCACTAACTTTTCTTCACAGATTTCCTTCACAGAATCCATCGTGAAGCTTTCTTGGAAGCTTGAGGGAGTATGTGCACAAGAGACCATTCAAATTTTTGACTCGAATGTTCGATCCACAACATAACTGCTGCTTCTTCTGAGGAATAGAATTAGCGCAACCTCCTCTCCTACGTGCATATCCATCTCGATGAACATGGAACACCTACATAGTGGGCCTCATAAGACTAGTTACTTGGACGAGCATGAACAAAGGAGGAAATTCGGGAGATGTCTGCTAATGAAGATAGCCGTGATCGAAAGTGATCTCCTGCCAAGCGTGTTCCCTAGTAGCCACTCTACAACGATGATCATTTTTCTGATGGTTGCCTCTAAAAAACAGCAAAGCCATCTCCCATCCTTTTCTTTTTCGAGCTTCCCATGCGAAAAAACCCTGGAGTTTTTCTCTCCCTTCTCAGAGTTGATTTCCTCATAATCGTTCATCAGTAGCTTTCTTGTAGTATCGTAGCCTACCTTCTTCTACAGGTCGTCATCTTTACTTCCAGGACAACCCTCCTCACAGGCAAAACGTGAATCTCAGTGCCTCCTTTTCCCAAAACGGTCCTATTCCCCTGATCATCTTCCTTTCTATCTCCTTTTTCTCTTTGAAGTTCGAGCCTCTTCTTCCCGCCTCATGAAGACCTCCAGGAAAACGTGGCCGAACCCTTTTTTAGAAGAGGTGCTAGACCTGGAGATACTCCAAAGCCAGTGTCATAGGACTGTCAACTCATAACATATTGGATTGCATTTCCTTTGTCTATCTCATTCCAATCCTTTAAAATTATAGATATAGTAGCTCGACAATAGACGTATCTTAAATCTGTTTCAGACCCCATATGTGTTGATTAAAGCTTCCATCATGTTGTTGAAGTTTCCCCATTGACGTCAATAAAGAATGATTTCGTACATGTGAGAAATTATCTCCAGGTATGCTCAATATGGCTAAAGCTGAATAGTTGCTTGCAAGGTGGCCTCCATCATATTCCCAAAGGACTGAAGATTGCTCCCGAAAACAACGATCCACGAAAACCATTGTAGCAGTCTTCTCCATTATGTGCCTTTTTCTTTGTATTTTCTTTTCCCTAGGTCATCTTTAAATTACTCCTTCCGAGCAAATCACAGGCATGGTCTTCGAATCTCGACCACATCCACCCCCTCTAAACCTGTGCATCCTCCGGATGCACCACATCAATCTTCATTTCTGCATCTGCAAGACTTTTGAAAAATCAAAGGAAATGAGAAGAATCAGGTGCAAGGGCATATACGAAGTCATTTTGTCTGTGCACGGCCATGTAATGGACCCTATTTATGCATACTCTAAAATGCATCAGGAAACATAATGGTGCATAAGGAACGTATGAGGCATTCGATGTCGAGGTATTCTCATTCAAACTCAAAATTCAAGCGGAATTTCGATCATGCATGTACAAATTAGCTTATGTGCAATTCGATGTGCATCTATGGTCTTCAAAAATCCATGCACATACATATTCATGCATGCATACTTTAAATGCAACAATTCATAATTATGGTGCGAGTATGGAAATGCTTGTCACATATTCTAAACAAAGCTCCTCACCACTCATAATTTTTCTCATAAAGGAAATGAATCTCTTCCCTTATTTTCACTCATAGCTCAATCCTACTCTTATCCATAATATTTACAAATCCATTTATGTGCAAATGAATGTGCATCTATGGGAATTGAAAACATGTGCTCTTCTCAACTTAAAGTATGCATACTTTATATGCAATGCAACTCAAAGATGGTGCAAAGAAAAGGTCCCGGTTAAAGGAGGAAAGCTAGATGAAATGCTTTTCACAACTTCATTCTTTGTTTGCCATCTCCATTATCTCTGCTTGGTCATTTCCTGCACTCATAGACTAAACAAATCATGAGAAACATTAAATCATATGACACAATATGTACAAAGAACTTCAAAAAATCATTTGCAATAAAACATAAACATGCAGCTCGAAAGTGGTTGCCTTCTATACAATCTGTCAAAACTCTAGATCTTCAATCAGCTCCATATCAACACCTATTCTCAAAACCTCATAAGAGAAATTAATAGCATCACGTTCAATAATGACATATTGAAAAACTTCATTCATTTGAACATTGAAAATATCTATTTGAATTATTTTGACTTCAAACCACTCATCCAGCATGCATTTATTACCATAAGTGTTCTCACTTTAATTCCTTGCCTTTTGATTTTTATTTGGTTCCTTGTATCTATCTTAAGATTAAAGCGAAGAGCATGAGATATATATACATTTCTCTTTACAAAACTCTTTTTAGTATTATCAATTCTCATTTATTAGAGGTTTTCCTTCGAACCCATCCTCCTTGATACCTGCTTACCAAAGAAACTGTGCTTGAATAGGAGCCACCTTTGGATCACATCAATTCGTGAATCATTTTAAAACAGATTAGATATGTGGATAGACCATTTCATTTGCTTGTCCATCCCTTGGTGATTCGATTGGTAGGTATAGCTCTTGGCAAATTTGAAAATCCATGATGCGATCATCTGGACATAGTTACCTTTGTTCATAATCCTCTCACATGCATCATATGAGGTTATTCTTGATGAATCAAAAGCACATAAGTATAGAGTTTTGATTTTTGATGAGCTTAAACCATCTGCAAAACGCCTCTTCAACAATGCATTTTTATATATTTCATGCATGGAATCATTTGAGGAAATATCTTCATCTGCATCATTTTGAATATGATTTTTCTCTTCATTAGAGCATAAGTTTTGACTAGATTCATTCGATTCCTTCATCAAGTAAATGTGCTCATCACTCTCAGATGGTAATACACAATCACTTATGTCTTCCAATCTATCATGATTCCTTTCTACTTGAACCCCAACAATTATGATATCTGCTTCGTCCTCTAGTCTTTCCAAGAATTCTTCATCATTGTTATGATCCCAAATCATCTCTCCTCCAACATGAAGAGAATCCATATCCTCATATTCAAGAAAATCTTGATCTTCAATTTCTTTATGTAAAATTCCATTAGAGGATTCTACATCCCTCTCCATCGATTCTTGCTCGTTCTCTTTAGAGGATGTACTTAGTCCACCTTCTTCAGTCATTGATTCTTGCTCAAGTATCTCCTCATGTATGAGAATCTCGACATATACATCGAATTCAACTTGAGCTTCATCAATGCAATCGTTTGACTCAATAGTTTCACATTGAATATTGTTCAATGTTCTACACACATCAGATTTATCATACATCATAATAAATGTTGCATCTTCCACTTTATGCTCGATTTCTTCAGCATGTGGACTCAACTTAACATGATCATTTTTGACATACATATCACTGTTTAGAGGAATGATCAATGGTATTTTCTCATCCTCCTCATGATCATTCATATCTCCTTCTTTATGGCATGTGACATCATTCACATACATATCATTGTTTTGAACTCCATCCAATAACTTATCCTCTTTCCTATGAGTAAGATCATTCTCTTGCATCTTTGAACATACATCCAATGTGGTTTCCATCAAATACATATCATGATCTTGATCTCCAACTATATTGTCCTTAAGTATAGCATCATGTTCTCTGTCAGCATACATCTCAATCTTTGAAGAACTCATTATTGGCATGACCTCCTTGAGATAAATAATTTCATTTTCTTGCACCTCTATATGCATGTATAATGTGGGTTCTTGCATATCCATTTTCTTATCCATGGGATCTTTTATTGACAGGTCCTTGGATGCAACATCATGTTCCATCAGAGTTTCTTCATGTAATTCACTCATTAGATCAGAAGCTCTATCCGAATCATGTGTCAGAAGGGGTTCATGACCATCAAGTGACATCCAATCACACTCCACATCTTGCTCGATGTCATCACATAAGGATGAATCTCGAGGTCGATCTTCAGACATATTTATTGGGTTCTCTATTTGTATCTCATCTTTTGGATTGCCTTTCATCATCAACCAAAGAGTAGAAGCAAAACTCTGATATGAATTAGGAAGACCATTCAGAACGATCTCCACAAGTGAGCTATCTCATATAACCTAATTAGTAGAAATCAAATGTTCCTTCAAGTCTTTAAACTTTGTAAGAAAATTGTCCATGGAATCATCTTCATTCATGTGCTCACTATCCAACTATTTTTAGAGGTAAGCAAAAAGAGCCTCACTCCTAGCTTAGTACAATGTGGTAAGTGTATCCCAAGGATTCTTAGTTGTTCTGTAAGAGTGAATGTGAGGAATAATGGCACGCTTGACAGACAAAGCTATCAATGCATGTGCCTGGGCATCTCTGCCATCTCAATGGATTTTCTCTGTAGTAGGTGCACCAGAAACCGTAGGACGAATAGGAATATGTAGAATATCATCATCTTTGACACCTTCTACATCAGCTTCAATACCTGCAGTTGTAACAGTTGCAGGTGTGATAGAACGTTTTTCAACACCCTGTAGAATGTTGCATAATCCTTTTGCAACCAATACATGTCGCATCATATAAGCCCAGAATGGGTAGTTTCTACCATCCAACTTATCCTCAACAACAAACATTCAAAATACATCACTGCTTTCAGCCATGGCCGGTGACTAAAATACCTTGATGCAGAAAATTGATTGTATCTCATAAAGTTCAATAGAACTGCCCAGACGAGTTCTGCGAAACCTATAGTAGACTTGGAGATGCTTATATTCGCAAACCAAAACTAGTATATACCTTTGGCACAAAAAGATGAAATAGTCTGCACAAGTGCTACGATAGTGTGTTTGGAGTCCGAAGCAAGCTTAGATCCTGATTTTGGCACCACATAACAGAGTTGTTTTGATCTCAGAAACACGCTGAGAATGCTCACCAAAATTTGTGCGATTCTGAGACTGCAATCGGAGAGATGTAGATGATGGCCTAGATGAAGCGTTGACCTTCTCTTATACCAATTGTTGGAGTTAGATGTCTGTGAAAGCATGTGAATAGCAGAAGGAAGAAGAAGAAGCTTGGAGCACAACACACAATACTGAATGTATTACTAGAGAATGTACAAAGATAAGTAGCCCATTAAGGCAATAGGCATATATATAAACCGGGGGAGAAAAACCTCCTAAACAGGGAAAAACGTGCCCCGGCGGTCCTAGTGTGTTCACACACATCAATACCTAAATATATCAACACACACGTGTAGAATCTAGATGATGGCTACTTATAGATAGTACTAGTGCTTTGGACATCACTATCAAGTTTCAAGTTTTCAAGAATCAAAAGATCAAGAAACTTACCTCTAGTAGTGCAAAATAATAAACTTCTATCATTGTATGGCACAGACTAAGTCAATGACCACCAAAATCCAAATGCCACAATGAGAAATGAGGCTCACAATGGCAATCAACACCACGTAACCACAAGCTAATTGTGCATCAACAAGCCACCATGCAAGAGAACAAGGATTATGACCACCACGTGCTAGAGAGATGACTCTCCTCCCAACCAAATGCCTATATATATAGCTTTCTCCACGGGATTGCCTTCTTGGGCAGGTGGATACTAGTCATCCATGTGTCGCCATGTAACTACATGTGTGAAAAGTGTCCCAGTCAACTTGAGTTAACTCAAGTGGATGCTTCTAGAAGGCTCGAGAGCTGTGTGGGCAAAATACTCTCCCCATGTCCCCCATGGGGATTGAACCCAAGACCTCTTCCTTCACATCCTTGAGACTTAACCACTAAGCTAAGTGGATCACTTGTTCACAAGAGCACAAGACCTCCTACTAAGTCTAAAATCAAGATCTTTGGTCATACACACAGATGACCAAATGGTGTCCGATTTCAGATCTGTCTGAACCAATAAGATCCTTATATCATATACTTACTTTATTACACTCTTCCCCCTTGGAAAAATATTTTCGTCCTCGAAAATAGTGTTATATATATATATACTGTAGGCAACCCCCAAGCCTCATGTTCTAAAACTGGAAGAACATGGTCATGTTCTAAAACTGGAAGAACATGTCTCATCTATGTGGTGGCATCCCTATCCAAATGATTCAAAACACTATCTCGCTTTGCACTTTGATGAACTGATCAAAGTACAAACTATTGAAAGAATAATAAGGATGTATCTAAAAACATCCTTGGCCAATTCATAGTTTCTCGATGTGAAATCTAGGCACAAACATGTGAATTAGGTGGATTCAAATTACTAGTCCATTTTTGGGCATGACTAGTTCATGGACTTAGTAATGAAGGCAGGATTCTTATCCTTCGCAAGACTTTGAGAACTCTTGATTCACTTGAATTCGATTTGGAAAAATTAAAGTTTGGTTTTCCTAAACATCTAACTTGGATGTTAGTGCAATGGTTTACTCTTATCCAGCAGTTGCTTGATTTTTACTCAACTAGAGGACTACTTTTTCCTAATGAGTTGAAGAAATCCTATGTAAATTGTCAGTGAAAGTTTACCTTTTTTATTCAATTATACTTTAACTTGACCAATTCAAATTCAAAATGAAAATTGTCCAAGTTAGGATGCTTTTCTCAAAGACTTGAGCTAAACGTTCTTGGGAATTGTCAATCTGTTGAGCAATTCCTAACTTCTTTGTTCTAGAGTATACTGGACTCTAGGAAATCATTTATGCTATAACTTGAAGCAAACTCAAATGAATGATTCAACTTAGACTTATTATCTTTTGAAGATTGAAAAGGTTCTTGTACATAACATCTATCTAGGAGGTTCAATTTAGTAATTCTAACTGGCTAACCCTGGTCTTTTGAAAAAGAAGTCAAATACCATGTGTGAGCCAATTCCAGAAGTTTTGAAAAGCAGAAAGAAATAACTAAAACTCTATATAACGAATTCAGACTTCGAACATAAGTAAACTTGCTCTGAGTCAAAGTCTAGATGACTCATGACTTTAACTTCTCAAAGATCTGTTTCAACAGGATATTGAAGCATTTTTTCTTATCTTTAAGAGAAATAAGCTCGGTTCTCAAAAAGATTCAAAGCAAATCAAAAACATCATCCAAATACAAGATACTAGTGTGATAACCAACATGAGTGTGTCGACCCATTGAGGTACTGTTGATGAGTTTTGTATTCAAATAATGCTTCACTTGAGACTAAGTTCATGTCATATTCACTCTTTCTTACTCCTTACTGAGAATGCAATTTTTGTGCATTTCTTTGAGTCAAAAGAGTGAATTTACCAAGTTACACTAGGAACTTGTAGCTTGACTCAGTCAGTCTATTCCTTAGTTGAAAGGTTCAGTTCAAAGTCAAAGTCTTATTCTTTCAAAAATTTATCAAATATTTCTGAATCATCAGCACTTTGGCTTGAAGTGTTTCAAGAAGATCTTGGAAGTTGTTTACTTTTTATCTTCTTACGAACTTGATCTTGAAGTATCTTGAGATCATACTTTGTTTTAATTCTCTTGAAGATCAGATCTAACTTCAAAATCCTTTCTAAGACTAAACGACAATTATCGTCGTACGGTCTGATGTCACATATCATCTTTCCTACATCAATCTGAGTATAAAATATGGCATTCCATACCACCCTATTTTATATTCACATTAATATGTGCGTGATATTTATCCTAAATTCTAAAAATCTCTTGATAGAGTACCTTCTTTCTCCAAATCTTTACGAGAATTTTGAAGTTTGAGGCATTACCTCTAAATTGAAATTCTAGGTTTTTTTATCCTTCACATGATCGTTTCACGATCTCGTGCTTTCCTTTGGGAACTTGAAAATCTTTTGATGGAACATCTAATCCTCTTTGCTAGGGTTTTCAAATGAAAACCAATCAAAATTCCAAGTACTTGAATTTTCACAAATTCAAGTTCAATTGGTTTATCCTTGACCAATTTGTAGTGACAAGAGCTTGTGACTTCTTTGTCTTTATATTCCTTTCTTATTGATGCTTTAGGTACTTATCTTGGCCAAGATTTTATAGGAATCTCTCTACTACATAAGTCTAAGCATCCGCTAATGCTTTTTGGATTTTCAACAAAATCCCTTTAAGGATAGGCAAACAGTATATTTTGCCTTCCACAGACTTAGGTACCATCTTCACGGCTACAGATTACATTCTTGGAATTTCTTCACTCTTTTCAGACTTGGAACAACTTACTCCTTTCACATTTTTCCATTAGATAAACAAAACTTGAGAGAAAATATCTCAAAAGGAAATTTTTATTGCCAATACTTGGGCAATCTACAGAGTAGTTCTAATCGCACGTTCTTGGACAATCATGGCCAAGCTTGATCAAGTCTAGTTGATATTGCGACTAGAATAAAGACTTAGTCTTTTTCTTTAAGATCTCTTGAACTATCTAAAGATTCTTCGCTTACCTACAGGGTTTTTAGAGATCTTTTTCTAAACTTCAATCCAAGCATATACTGATGCTTCTCAGATTCCAAAGCTAAGAATCTTTTATATACCTTTAGGTTATATCACTATTTGGACTTGAGTACCAATACTTATGGTTTTGGGAATACTTGGAACTACTTCTAATAAACTTTTCTTGAAAGATTCTAGTCTCACATGTAGGGAGATTTTGTCTTTCAAGAACTTTAGATTCCTACCAATGAATCAAGTAATATTAAGCCAATGATTCATCTCGGAATCTTTTGCTTTACAGTCCAATGATTCATCTTGGAATGTTTTTCTTAATTGGAATGATCTTCAAGAGAAATTCTTGCCTTTTGGACAAGACTAAGACTTAAGGCTTTATTGCTTGTCCAAAAGGTATTTCTTTTAATCCAAAGCAGTAGTTAACCCGACTATTTTCTTTGTTGGCTTATCTTTAGGAAGTAGCTTAATTCCTAAAGATTTCTTTGATATATCTTTTTAGGAAAATATCTTGATTCCTAAAGATAACTTGGGTTTCTTCTTTAAGATCTAATTAGCTTAAACAAAACCAAGCATACTTTTCTCATCCTCAGAAAAGTGCTTATGCGTTTTGAAAGTTTTGCAGCTTGACTGGAGATATAGTCATGGAACATAGCATCCAACTATTGAACAATAAAGTTTAAGTGATGCTAAAGTTTATTCATGTCTTTGAAGTTTAGCATTCATCAGGATGAAAAGAAAAAACTTCAATAATTCTACTAAAGCTTATTCGTATGACTTTCTAAATATCACCTATACTTAGAGTAATCATTATAAGCTTATCTTCATGACTCCCTAAGTACATCGGGGACTTAGAGTCATCATACATCACAAAAGCTTTGCAAGTAATTAAGTTTTTCTTGGTCATCAAGAAAATTTAATACTTAACTTTCTCCTAGTGCCTACTTATACCTAGCAAGACATCAAACATAATTAATTGTCATTAAGTATTTGTTTTTGATAGCGGAGTATCAACTTGGGAAGGAATCGACTAATTACTTGAGCTAAAAACTAGAACTAGCAAGTCTTTGCAAGTAACTAGTCCTCTGTCTTCCCTAATGTCAAACCGTGAGCCTTATAAAGAAAACTAAATACTAAGAGAGCACATTATCATATCTACTTGCAAACATCATCCCATTCTATCATGCAAATGCATGTAACTACATGCAAATGCATATGTTCACATGCGTATGCATGCATGTTCTTTCCATGCCCAAACAAAAATAATGCAACGATCATGAATGAGCTTGATGCATGACGTTTCCTTGTACTAAGATTGTATATCATGCAATCTTGATGCATGTATATCCTTTCCTTTGTCCTAATGCACTATGACATAAAAACATATCCTTGTGGTGCAATAAAAAGCTTACTCAATGGAAATGAAATTTGGAATTAAACTACCAAAATACATTCTTTGATGCACAAGGATCCTTTTTGAAATGAAGTCTTTCTTGAATGCAAACTAATGCTTGAAATGAGAAGTGGATTGTTTCATTATCCTAATCTAGACTTAATCGATTGAAATCTTGGCTATTTCAATGTGAATCTAGGATTAAGTGTAGACTAATGAAAACAAGATAAACCAAGCATTAAGGCCAAGTAGAAATTGGAAAACTTAGCTTTGATCATAGCTTCGTACATCCTCTGATTCTTGGAAAGAGCCATCTTCCATCCTTGAAGATCGTTGCTTCTTCTTGTCCTCTCCTTTGAAGAAATGAAGCCTATGTATTAGCTCATCCTTTGGCTATGGATGATGGATGATGCTTCACCTTGCCCTTCCTACTTTGACTTATGTACTATCAAAGTATCCACTTAGGCACGACTGTTTACAGAGAGCTCTTTTATCCTTTTGAAATCGTCAAGGTTAAAAATATATTGCACAGAGATAACTTGTTGTGATCAATGCTTATTAGAGTGAAAATAGCAGAGGTCGCCTTCTAGATGACACGAGTTTAAAACCCAGTTGCTGCTCATTGCAGAAAGATGTCGTTTAGCTTGTGATAGCTGCTTCAGCCAAAAAGATAAAATTTTAAATCTGTTTGTAATTAAATCCACACAACAGACTTGTGCTCTTGGTTATTAGGATATCTCTCCATATGGAGGTACCGTGTTCAATCCTTGAGTGCTGCACCGTTTCTTCTACTTTTGTTTGTGTTCTACAGTATGCAGATAATATCACAAACACAAGTATATATCACAAACATGTGATGACAATCTGAATATGATAAAAATCCCGTATGCTTCCTCAAAAGTAGGATATCCTTTTGCTTGGGTTTTGAATCCTCCGGACATGAGGAAGGTGAGGCGCTCTTCCCGGAATTATCACTCGATCACAAACTCAATAGGTAAAAACTTTGTAATGGTGGCGCATGTAATAGAGAGAACAACAACGTGCATCAACACACGTGATAGATTCGATGTCCACTAGCCTCTATCACAGAATCTAAACACATGGCTGAATAGTAATTCAAATGTTCTGATGCCACATGTTTGGTTTTGCAGGAAATTTAACAATTGACCAGCGTGCTATCAAAATGAATGGAATTGAACTCTTTTGTTGGCAGGTGTTGCTATCACCAGTGTCTCGCTACAGCGTAGAAATGGAAACCAAATTCTTCATATGCGATTCATAAAACAATCGAAAGCTGCGTCGCGCACAGGACCATCTTATGATTGAACTCTTCTGAGGCGAGCTAAAAATGAGCAGACGTAGGTTCACATCTTTGCGTGTTATAAAATAATCTGATCCTTTTGCTTATGTCAAACAGTGACAATACAAAAGAGAATCTTCAGATCAGACGCCCATGCAGCCGCTATGGATAAGACAAGTGATCGCTTCAGATGGCCTGTGATCGATGCCTCTTAGCAACGCGCTGAACTCGTTAGAAATGCAAAACAACTATTCCAAATGAAAATGTTTTGCTACCAGATCTCGAAGAAAGAGAGAGAGATGTTTCCAAATGAGCTCATGGCAGTGTATGCCTTGATGGTCATAGCGTAGTATTTTTTTGCTTCAGGTTGTTCTGCACAATACAACGGTGTGTCTCGATGGTTACACCGTGACTTCATCATCAACAGGTCTACAGATCAATTGCTGATCTTTATGGCTGACGAAGGTAAACATTGAGCTCCCAAATCAATGGCTAACGAAGGATATACGCTACGGTTTTTTAGTGCACCCGAATTCAAGAAAGTTCGGGGTTACAATCATGATTCGCCAAAAGCAAATCGCCAAAAGCAAATCGACCATAAGCAAATCGTGGAAACGAAACTTTTCTAACTAATGAGGATGATGATCATGTGGAGATCTCCATGGAAGCTCTACATCAAACAAGATGATGATGAACCACCAAGGTCACCATGAAACCTTGCCTAGAGCTCTGATACCAATGCAAGAGAACAAGGATTATGACCACCACATGCTAGAGATATGACTCTTCTCCCAAGGAAATGCCCATATATAGAGATTTCTCCAGGGGACTGCCTTCTTGGGCAGGTGGATACTAGTCATCCATGTGTCGACCATGTAACTGCATGTGCACCAAGTGTCCCAATCAACTCGAGTTAACTCAAGTGGATGCTTCTAGAAGGCTCTAGAGCCCTTTGGGCAAACCACTCTCCCCATGTCCCCCATGGGGATTGAACCCAAGACCTCTTCCTTCACGTCCTTGAGACTTAACCACTAGCTAAGTGGATCACTTGTTCTCAAGAGCACAAGACATCCTAGTAAACTTCAGATCTTTGGTCATACATATAGATGACCAAACGGTGTCCGATTTCAGATCTGTCTAAACGAACGGGATCCTTATATCATAGACTTACTTTATTACTCACCACAACTAAAAATAACATCCAATGGTAACATGAGTGGATTGGTCTACAATGTGGATGGTCCCATCCTGCTTTGATGCTAACTTGATTTCATGGAAGGATAGAGTTTCTAACATCCTTCATCTGATTTTAATTTGTACAAAAATATAACAAACACATCATATTTATTAGAAGAAAAACTTTTTAGTCACATCACCAACTCGTCTCATGGTCTCTATAATGATGACGAAGCTCTTCCAGAACATAGGAGTAGCTCTACAACTAAGAATAGATGACAAATATCTTCAGCGTGATCACATCTTGGGAAAATACTATTGCCCTTAGTTTGTTTTTTTTCATGTTGACCTCTCCAAATTGTTGGACGAGAAGGTGGGTAATCACAAGAGATGAGTTGATGTAGCTAGAACCTACTTCATAGCTATTATATTTAATGGAAGGAGAGTGTTGTGGGACTCTTTAGCTAGCTAATAAGCAAAAGTAATCACATATGTTGCTTGGAAGATGATCCACTAATGATAGGATCAAAACAGATAGGTAGGCATATGATTCAAGGTTCAAAACTTGCTATTTTGGTTGAGACACCTAATCAGAGTTTTGAACCATTCTCGTAGTACAACAAGACTTGATAAAATTCCTTTTGGGGAACTTAACAAGCTACCAATCATGATTGAAATCATCTAAAATGATGAACTATATGCAAAGAAATATGTTTAGTAAATTAAGCATCCATCCCGACTTTTATAGGCCTTTAGAGTCACAGACCAGTGAGCAGAGATTGATTAATATCTAACAATTGCAAGAAGCATTATTAATGAAACTTTGTAGCTGGAGCAAAGTAGATAGTAGGTTTTGAGCTATGATGCTTTGAATCAAGAGAAATGATCCACTATACAATGAGAAGAAGCTCACACAAGTTCACTATTCTGATGGAGTGTGACAGAGATATGAGAGTAATAAGTAGTGATCATGTATGAATTAAATCATGTAAAAGTACAATGTCATTGGGAATAAACCATTGCTCAATGAGTGGGAATTGAGTGAGATATGAGGTGAGCTCCTCTTCTCAATGAAACTACCTGTATATAATCTCTAAAACTTGTGATACCCATGGGCCTTATATATCCTCTTTTTATAGATTTTGTTGGAGACAAAGATTTGATTTCAAATTCAAATCTACACCTAAAAGTGAATCCCAAAGTATAGGATTGATTCTCTCTTGACTCAAATACCAAATGATACGAGATTATATGCTTCCTAACTCCTCATGGGTTTATTGTCCTCTTACAATGGGTAATTGTAATGCAAAGTTACAAGAGGTTGTACATATGAAGTCTTCCAAGTGATATGCCACTACATCAAGCTTATGTGAATTTATCAAGTATGTAGCCTTGGGCTTAATTGCACCAATAGCTCCCCTCAAGCCTAACATGCTTGATCTTCATTGCTCCTTGAGTTCATCCAGCCGAATCATCAATTTGAAAACGTTCATCTTTGTTCCATCCAATGTTTTGGTGAGTATATCTGCACATTGGAAATGAGTTGATAAATAGGCACCCCCTATGTGCAAATGAGTTGAGTATATCTGCACATAGGGGTTGATATCCTTGCTTAGCAATTTTCCCATAACATATTGGTAGCGCGCTTCAATGTGCTTAGTCCTGGCATGGTACACAAGATTAGTAGCCAAATGCACTGAACTAGTGTTATCTCCAATGATAATTGGAGTGTAGGAATGTATCTCCAAATCTGCATACAATTATTTAAGCCACATAGCTTCCTGATTTGCATTTGCCAAACCTCTATATTCTACTTCGATGGAAGATAAGACCACATTTGGTTGCTTCTTGGATGACCAAGACATGAGTTTTGAACATGCAAAAGATAGGTACCCTGAAGTAATCCTCCTATCATCCTTGGAGCCAGCCCAATCTACATCACAATACATCTTTATATTCTAATGCAGATTGGGTCAGAAGTGAAGGGATAGAACAATCCGTCATTCCTTGTACCCTTTAGATACTTAAGCACCCTCTTTGCAGCTTCCATATGAGGCTTCCTCGGTACATGCATGAGCAGATTCAATGTACTTACTACATAGGCAATATCTACTCTTGTCAAAGTAGCATAATTAAGGATACCCACAAGTTGTTGATAACTTGTAACATCTCCAAGTAGTTCACCTTCATGTGAAATTAGCTTATGGTTGATATCCATAGGAATACCTACAACCTTAGTGTTCTCCATCTTAAACCTTACCAACATATCATGTATGTACTTCCTTTGTTTGATGAATATACTTGAATCTTTATACACAAGCTCTAAGCCAAGGAAGTAGGTTAATAACCCTAGATCGCTGATTTTGAATTCCTTCATTAATTGAGCCTTGACCTACTTGATACCATTACAATCATTTCCTATAATAATGATATCATCTACATAGACACATAAGTAGATGACCTCTGATTTATTCTTCTTAACAAATAAAGAAGAGTCTGCCTTGCTTGCCACAAAGCCTTGATCCTGGAAATAGGTAACATGCCTATGGTTCCAAGCTCTAGGATCTTGCTTGAGACCATAGAGTGCTTCTCTAAGCTTGCATACATAACTTTCTTTTTCTTCATCTTCAAAACCTGGTGGTTGTGCCATATACACTTCCTGTGATATCCAACCATTTAAAAACGCATTATTGACATCTAACTGATATAAATTGTTGAGATCAGGTATTTGCATATCCATGTAGAGATCCATTGTTGTCGTGAATGACTCCCACTTGTCATGAGCCTTAATTCCATTGATGATCTACCTCACTATGTGTTCTTCCTCTATCTCTTCTCCAATGCTTGCAAGGTAGTGTGCTACATCTTTCATTTTGGCTATATAATCAGTCACTCCTTGATTTGGTTGTTTCTTGAGGGTTTTGAATTCCATCCATAACTGATTCTTCCTTGCTCTTGTGTTTGAGGAGAAGTATGATGATAGCACTTCCGAACTCGCTTGGAAGGTTTTACAATTTGTAACATATGGTAACCAGAAATCAAAGATTGAGTTTAATAGATATGACCTCGCAAGAGCATCCTTTGCACACCATTTGGTCAGCCTTTCTTGCTCTTCCCTTGTTGGTTGATTCTTGCTCATGAAGATTGGCATGTCTTCATCTCCTCATATGTATCCATATAAGCTTCTCCCTTGAACCTATGCTTGCATCCTTGCGGACCATGTTGAGTAGTTGTTCTTTTCCACTTTGTCAATGGAGGACAGAAAACCATCTCCCATCTTGATTGAACTAGCTCTGATACCACTATTGGAGGAGATGGTGGATAAGCATAAGAGATGAGTTGGTGTAGCTAAAACTTGCTTCACACATGCTATATGTAATGGTTGGAGAATGTTGTGGGCCTCTTTAGCTAGCTAATAAGCATACGTAATCACATATGTTTCTTGGAAGATGATCCACTAATTATATGATCAAATTAGATAGTAGGCATATGATTCAAGGTTCGAAACTTGCTATTTTGGTTGAGACATCTACTTAAATTTTTTAACCATTCTCTAAATACAACAGAAATTGAAAAAATTCCTTATGGGGAACTTCTATTTTCCTTACAAGCTACAAATCATGAGTGAAATCATCTAAAATGATGAACTATATGCAGAGAAATATGTTTGGGAAATGAAGCATCCATCCCTACTTTTATGGGCCTTAATACTCACATACCAATGAGCAAAGATTGATTAATATCTGAGGATCACCTGAAGCATTATTAACGAAACTTTGTAAGAGTAAAGTAGAGTTGAGCTATCATGCTTTGAATCAAGAGAAATGATCCGCTATAGAATGAGAACAACCTCAGAAAAGTTCAGTATTATGATGGAGTGTGATAGAGATATGAGAGTAAGAAGAAGTGATCATGTATGAATTAAATCATGTAAAAGTACAATGTCATTGGAAATAAACCATTGTTCAATGAATCAAAATTGAGTGATCTATGAGGGGATCTCCTCTTCTCAATGAAAATACATGAATATGAGCTCTAAAACTGGAGATACCCGCGGTGTCGAGAAGATGACACATGTTTGGTGGCTCAGTTCAATCGCAAAGTCCAATGGTGCACGCAGGGTGCTTCAAGCAAGCTCATGCAATATAATGGAGACTCAAAGAGAATATTAAAATCTCAAAATAATTGATAAGATCATCACATGATAGGAGAAAAAACTTTGATTCATAATAAAGGTTCTTCATACTATTGAAATGAAAATAATGAAAAATATACAAGTTACCAATTCATCATAGATCATAAAGTTGTCTCATAAAGTTCATCGATGCTTCATCATAGTGTAGAGCCTCCTTGTCATAAAACTGAACCCCCATGTCCTTCCTTCAAAGTATGAGTGTAGCTTCCATGTCCTTCAACTCCTCCATATCTTCATCTCTTTCAAATTTCAACATTAGCTCTTCATAAGATTGGCTCAAGGCTTGGATGATCTTCGATGTCTCAAGTGTGAGCTATAATCTTCCTTATATAGCTTAAGGTTTTCCCATAAAAGCTTAGAAAAAGCTTTTCATGCATCCACAAAAATACGTTTTGCGAAAGCTTTATTTTTATTGCAAATCATCGTTTGCTTTTGGTTTAACGTTTTGTTTTTTGTTTGTATTGACTTTCTTTTGTTTTATTTTAATCAATTCGATTCACGATGTTTTGCTTTTCTTTTTATATTGTTTTCCTTATTAATGTTTATTTATTTTAGCTTATCAATTAAATGGTTTCACACTACAAATCTTACATAGGTTTCAGGTTCACATGGATAACCAAGGTTCATGGATAAAATATGGGTTCATATATTTTGTGAATGGTTAAAGTATGGGTTTACATTCGTGAAAATACATGGAGTCCTCATAGAGAATATTTTGGGTTCTCATCAAGTAAGAAGATTTTTTTTATTTTCTATTACCTTCAAGGTTCTATAGAGATCGACATCTCTACGACATTCGCCCCTACTAAATCTGCACATCGTCCTAGATGGGCCAATCTTGAAATCACCTTTCTGCTTCAAAGATAAACTAACATTTCATGGGAACATTGAATCTTGAAATCATGTGTCAAGTGCATGGGAAGATAAGTATTGTGCCTATGCAAGGCCATATAATGTAGCCCTATCGATTGCATACTTTGGAAATGCATGGTTAAAAATATGGTGTTAAAGATAAGGTATTTGGCATTTGTTGATGAAGTATGTGCGCTCAATTTCATATATTTCATGTTTTTATACATATTAAATCCTTTCTATCACTCAAAGTGCATGGGTAAATCTCAAAACGTGCCTTGATGCAAGGTCATGTAGTGAGACCCTATCATGCATACTTTGTAAATGCATGGTCAAAATATGATACAAAAGATAAGGTAAAAGGCTTTTGATGGTGAAGCTTGTGCACTCACTCACATACATATCAATGTGCATATACATCATCCTTACAATCACTCTATGTGCATAGGTAAATCTCAAAATGTGCCTTGATGCAAGGTATTGTAATGGGATCCTATCATGCTTACTTTAGGTGCATAGGTAAACAAACATGGTGCAAATATTAGGATGAAAAGCATTTGATGATGAAGCTTGTGTATTCACTCACATACATATCAATGTGCATATACATCAATCCTTAGAATCACTCAAAGTGCATAGGTTAATCTCAATACATGCCTAAATGCAAGGTCATGTAACGAGTCCCTATCATGCATACTTTAAGTGGATTGTTCAAGAAATCATGGTGCAAAAGGAGTAAGAGGATGTCGATGATGAGGTACTTCAGAATTATTGATGTCTACCTTTTAATTGGATGTTTTTTCCCTTCTTTTTTGGTATACAAGTGCAAGTAGATTGTGCAAGCTAAAGAAATAAACATATGTGAATATACATTGGTTTATGCATACTTTGAGTGCAGAATAGAATCAATATGGTGCAAATAACAGAGAGTAGAGAAAGAAGACTAAAATGCATTAAACTCAATAGACGATTCTCACTCCTCAATCAAAAAAAAACTCTCTCAAATCACTCAAACACTCTCAATAATCTCGAATATCATTATCATCAAAGATAATTTTCAAGAAATGTGTTCCTGTCTCATGAAAAACATCAAAGTTAGTATAAAGAAACATGCTTTACAATTCATCCTCACTACAATTTCTCTATATCTAAGGATCCCTTCATGGTTCATCTTCAATCATAAGCACCTGTTCATCATGGATCACCTTCAAACTCTGCACAGATAAGACTTTAGAAGAGCAAGCTCATGCGATATAATGGAGACTCAAAGAGAATATTAAAATCTCAAAAAACTTTGATTCATAATAAAGATTGTTCATACAATTGTCATGAAAATAAATGGAGAGACGTATATCTGTGATAGAAGGTAAGAGGATAGATAAAGTATACCAAATAGAAGCTATGTGATGCATTCATTGTAAGTCGCATGATCACAGCCAAAAATCACAGTAACAAGCTCCTCCATCAGAAGGTTCAAGAACGGGAGCAGTGATGAAGGAGGACGGCTACCCCAGAGGAAGGAGAATGAAGGCCTTTGTATGCAACCGTCAACATCTTCTCCTTTGTCCCCTGACATGGACCCATGTTGTAAACCCACAACCTGTCTACTAACACTCAAAGAGTTTCTCATGAAAAGAGATATAAGCTTATCTGTCTGCACATGATTTCACTCAAATAGGATTTTGTCCTGTGAATAATTCACATATTTCGCTGCTCATTCTCCCTTGTATATGCTTTCTGTCAATGGTGCACAATGACATCTCAACCGTACGCGTGCCTACATGTAAACAAAACCTCATTATGCCTCAGACAGTGACCTAATGTAATATCAGAGATTATTAAATCTAAGCAAAGAACCTAAGCTGGAAACTGTGTCTTTTGCTTCCCATCAGTCCAGGCATATGGATTGATGTTCATCTCTCCATAGTTCTTTGCCTCAAATATACCATGCAACTTGTTATCAATGTAATCAAACAAAAATAGTGGCATCTCTGGTCGGACATTCTTTACATAGATGATATGAGAAGCTCGAAGGCCTGGACATGCACAAAAGCTAATGATCAAGCTACTCTTCATGCATAAGGACAACCAGTAAAATAAAACCAAGCCCAGGATTCCAAATAGACTTTAGATTCGGCATTCTTCTCTGCGTTTGCACGAAAGCCATACCAAAAACATGCACACACATGAACATGCAGTAATATGTGGAGGGAGGGGGAGCGAGAGAGAGAGAGAGAGAGAGAGAGAGAGAGAGAGAGAGAGAGAGAGAAAGAGAGAGAGAGAGAGAGAGAGAGAGAGAGAGAGAGAGAAAGAGAGAGAGAAAGAGAGAGAGAGAGAGATAAGGGCACAAAAGGAAATGGTGTCCATATGACCAGGACGTGGAAAAACATACTATGGAAAGCACAGTGGAATGTCAAAATGAGAAATCCAAACCATGATATGATGCATTATGCTTTAAAGGGAGAGACGTATATCTGTGATAGATAGTAAGAGGATAGATAAAGTATACCAAACAGAAGTTGTGTGACGCATTCATTGTAAGTCACATGGTCACAGCCAAAAATCACAACAGCAAGCTCCTCTGTCGGAAGGTTCAAGAACGGGAGCGGTGATAAAGGAGGACGGCTAGCCCCAGAGGAAGGAGAATGAAGGCCTTTTTATGTTTTGGTCTTACGTCCAGCTCCCATGACAGAAGCACTCCGCTGGCAATGAGACTTGTAAGAGTAATTTTAAAGTTTGTTGGAAATTGTTAATTACAAATTTATGTAATGAGATCATATGCTACATGTGTATTAATTACAATAATACTTTCATAATAACATTTTTTATGAATGAAGGCATTCTGAGGCTACTGTTCATGCATAAGGACGTCATTAAAATAAAACCAAGCCCAGGATTCCAAGTAAGCTTTAGATTCCGCATTCTTATCTGTGTGTATATGTATGTATGTGCATGTGTATGTGTGTGTATATGTATGTATGTGCATGTGCATGTGCATGTGTAAGTGTATATGTGTGTATGAGTATGTGCATGTGTATGTGTGTGTATATGTATGTATGTGCATGTGCATGTGTAAGTGTATATGTGTGTATGAGTATGTGCATGTGTTTATGTGTATATATGTATGTGCATGTATATGTGTAACTCTATGTGTATATGTGTGTATGTGCATGTATATGTGTATATGTAGGTATGTGCATGTGTGTGCGCATGTGTATATGTGTGTGTAAATATTTGCATATAAATGTGTATATATGTGTATAATGTATGTATATGCATGTGTATATGTATGAAGCATGCATGTGTATGTGGATGCATTTCCGTTTGCATCCACGTGCATGCATGTGGATGTGCATATACATGTATTTGCGTATATGTTAATGTGTGTACGTGTATATATATATATATATATATATATATATATATATATATATATATATATATATATATATATATATATATATATATATATATGCAATAATGCATGCATGTTAGTCTTTTTATGTGGTTCTTAGCCATACTTTTTGTTTGGTTAGCCTCTTGAATAACCTGCAATAGAGAGAGAGAGATAGAGAGAGAGAGAATTCAAAGAGTGAAAGATGTAGAAAGAGAGAAACAAAGACAGTGGGAGACAATAAGAGAGAGCTTCGGCAAAACAACCATTCTGCATATACTTGCTTCAGCTCGTAAGCACAGTGCAATTGCGAATGTTGGAGAGCTCTTCGATCAGATGCATGAAAATGCCGATTGAAGAGCCTCCAACGTTTTAATTTTTTTCTGTCAGCAGACTCTCGTCATCGCAATGCTAGGCGTCTATTTATGGTCGCATAAGCGACATGTTTTAGTGTCGCTCATACGACGCCAAAAAGTGTCGCTTATGCGACGTAAGCAAGCATTGCTTATGCGACATAAGAAAGCATCGCTTATGCGACGTAAGCAAGCGTCGCTTATGCGACGCATTTTTTAAGACCGTCATGTTAGCGACGTTGTATGTGAGCGTCGGAGCCCTCGTCGCGCCACAAGTCGCAAAAAACATTGTTTCACTCTTCGTTTAATCGACGGTCCACGCACGACGTTCAATAGGATGCATTTTATAATTTTATAGCGACGACATTGTGTCTACTTAACCGTCGCTATACGCCCATATTCCTTGTAGTGGTTATGCATACTGACGGTCACGCGTGGCGTCGAGTTGAAAACCCTTGTCAAACCATGGAGGCAATATACGCATATTAAAACCACTACGTCAGTATGAGCATCGGTATATGCATTGATAGATTCCAGTAATTTACCAATGCTCATATCGACACTCACATCGACGCTCATATTGACACTCATACCGACGTAGTGTTTTAATCCGACCTGAGAGCAAAAATTTGACATTCATCACGTTTTGAAAGAAAACTTGCTACTGTCGAGTTTGTGCATGCGAGCTACATCTCTTTGTTTCTAACTCTTTCTCTCTCTCTCTATGCACACCTCTCTATTTCTATAGATCTGAAGTTTTGGTAAGTATCACACATCTATAGCACTCTTTTCTCTTTCTTTATGTTTTCCCTTTTCTAATTTATCTTCTCTTTAGTTTTGCAAGAGATTTTGGCACTAGGTCTTTGGAAAAAACAAGACTAAGTGGAATTTGATGACAACGATCCAAACAATTACATCGATGTAAGTGATTGTTTTGTTTTGATTGACATAGAGAGAGATGAAAGAAAGAGAGAGATCTAGAGAAACATAAAGAGAGAGAGAGAGACATATTCATATACATACACACTCACATATGTATACACACACATATGTGCATACACACATGCATATGCATACATACATACACACACATATCCATATACATACACACATGGATATACATAGACACATACACATGCATATGCCTACACACATACACACATGCATATTCATACACACATGCATATGCCGACATACTGCACACACAAATTTCATATACATACACACATGCATATACATACATACATACATACACACATGCATATTCATATACATACATACATGCACACATGCATATGCATACACATGAATATACATACACACATATGTGCATACACACATACACATGCATATGTATACACACATGAAAATGCATACACACATGCATATACATTCACACATATGCGCATACACGCATATACATGCATATGAATACACACATACACACATGCATATGCATACACACATACACACATGCATATGCATACATACATACACACACAAATTGCATATACATACAGACATGCTTATACATACACACATACACATGCATATGCATACACACATGCATATACATACACACATATGTGCATACACACATACACATGCATATGCATACACACATACACATGCATATGCATACACACATACACACATGCATATGAATACATACATATACAAGCATATACATACACACATCCATATACATACACACATATGTGCATACACACACACACATGCATATGCATACACACATACAAACATGCATATGCATACACACATGCATATGCATACACACATGCATATGCATACACACATGCATATACATACATACATATGTGCATACACACATACACATGCATATGCATACATATATACACACATGCATATGCATACACACATACACACATGCATATGCATACATACATACACACACAAATTGCATATACATACACACATACACACATGCATATGCATACATACATACATACATACATACATACATACACACACAAATTGCATATACATACACACATGCATATACATACATACATACACACATGCATATGCACACACATGCATATGCATACACACATGCATATGCATACACACATGCATACACACATGCATATACATACACACATACACATGCAAATGCATACACACATACACACATGCATATACATACATACATATACACATGCATATGCATACATGCATACACACACAAGTTGCATATACATACACACATGCATAAACATACATACATACACACATACACACATACACACATACACATATGCATACACACATATGCGTCATCTAGAAGTACCCTCAAAGAGGAACTGACTTCTAGAGTTTTTCGAAAAGCAAGAAATGATGGGCGGGAAAGACAAAATGGTATTTATCAGCTCGCTTTAATCTTTGAAAGTTCTAAAACAACATTTGAACAGTCTTATCTTTTGTCATAGATATTGATTATTGTATTAATTGATACGAAATGGGTGGTTGATAGCCTAACGGAGTGGCTATGTCGGATTGGATGTATCAGATATTTCTTTCGTAGTGAACTACGATCTACCACATGAAATCCAGACTGCTATATCATTTTTCGGCGAGAAGGATGCTTCTCTTGCAAAGCCTTTGGTGGATTTATTAAAAGAGGCATTTTGTATAGGAACAAGACCACTCTATCCAAATTCACGTTAGGAGCTTCAGCTGGAACCTAAGGCACTTTGTAGTGATTAAACAAGCTTAGTCTGACCGTAATTCTCGATTGAAGCCATTAATTGTACTGAGATTCAATTCGTTTATGAAACAGAATGTACTTGTACTACTACGTGCAATGTGACCTAGAAATAACCTAAGCTCTGTCGTGGTCAGGTTTTCATGTTGATGGAAAGCTAACAATCTGTGAATACACACACATATGTGCATACATACATACACACACATATGCATATACATACGCACATGCATATACATAGGTACATATATACATACCAAAAAATAGGATGTTTGAGTTTTACATACACACACATATACATACAGACATACACACATACATACATACATTTTTATGAAATATTATTGGAAAATCTAAATAAATTAAATATAAATAATTAAATATCTAAAAAATATATGTTTAAAGTTTTACCGTATATATATATATATATATGTGTGTGTGTGTATATATATATATATATATATATATATATATATATATATATATATATATATATATATATATATATATATATATATATATATATATATATATATATATATATATATATATATATATATATATATATATAATTGAATATACCAAAAATAGGATTTTTGATATTTTTACACGCACACACACACATAGAAACATATGCACATACAGACAGATATTTTCATGAAACATTAGAGGAAACTCTAAATATATAAAATATAAATAATAAAATATCTAAAACTAGATCTTGAAATTTTTAGGGTTTATATATATATATATATATATATATATATATATATATATATATATATATATATATATATATACCAAAAATAGGACTTTTGAGTTTATACAAAAAAATAGAATTAGTATCTAAAAAGTATTATTTTTGAGTTTTTACACACACACACACACATACATACAAGCATACACACCCTAAGATTGACTGTCTATTTGCCAAATTCTGACATTCATAAGGAAGGATTGGCCACATTCATAATCAGCCTTGCCAATACCAGTCTTGGGAGCTCAAGGAGTCGTGAGCGCCAAGTGAGTACTCTTCAAGTTCTAGTTCTAGTTCTTTTCTTGTTCCTTATTCTAGTCTATTTCTTGAACATCCTATCTTGTCCTCTTGCAATCTCGTAGTACAAGATCGTGTCGGGTTCTTTCTTGTATCTAGTTCATCTCTGAGAAGGGAGTTCTTGTAATCAAGATGTCTTATTCCATACTTACGGTCCCGAGTTGTGGGATCTCCTGTATCATCTTAAGTCCAGTTTTCCATACTTATCGTTCCTAGGTTGGACGTATTGTATCAGTTACGCATTCTTGTATCATTTTCCCTAGGTTGGTGTTCTTGTAATCAAAATTATATTTCTAAAATCTTATCTATTGTAGTCAGAGAGCACAATCTAGTGCTCCCCTAACACCTATTGTCTATTCATATGGTTACTTGTCTGATTGCAGAAGCGAAAACATAGTATGATGTTTATAAAGCTTTCATCTACTTTATTTTCTAAGATATGTATTCTTCTTTATAAATTTTCATGGGAGTGTATGAGATCACGTTTCATATTTTGAAAAGAAAAACATAAAAATTAAAAAGAGTTTTCAAAAGAATCCCGATTCTTGATACACTTCTGCTAGATTTTGTAAGTTGGCCCATCCGGATGATGTGAAGTTTTAATGGGGGTGGATGTCGAGATGAAATCCCTCAGGGAAGTGTACCTCCATATTGTTTTTTTCAAGTTCAAGTTCATTGAATTTTTCAGGTGTGAAATGGTGTTTTTGGCTACAAGGATTTATAACCCGTGCATGTTTTGGTTGATTCGATTGAATATGAGATGAGAAATCATGTTGTCTCTGTGTATTATACTTGTATATTTGTAAATACCTAACTCTAAACCCTAGGTTTGACCCTTGAAACCCCTTGGAAACTTGAGTTTTATTGCATGGAAACCTAACCTAACCCCTAGGAAACCCTAGGATTTTAGCCCATAAATGTGATTAAACCCTTTAGCTGATCTGTGCGACCTTAAGCCCAGATTGAAATCCCAGGTTGGAAACTCAATTTTGCCATCTATCCTAAGTGTAACACCTTGGATTTCAATTTATTTGTATACAAGTGTGAAACCAAACCTTAGTCCAAGAAAAATAAAAAGATAAAAAGAAAAAGATACAAATAGAAAAAGAAAAATAAAAAAATAAAAAAGAGAGAAATAAAAAATGGAAATAAAAGATTTGATTTTCTAAAAATAGCAGAAGAACATGGAAGAAGATTCTGGACATAGAAAGTTTGAATAAGGAGGTTAGAAGATTCTAGAGAGAATTCCTAAGGGGGGAGCCTCTAAATAGATATCCAATTCCAATTTGATCTTCCCCATGGATTTTCTCTCCAAGTACGCTCCTTGCCTCTTCTTGGTCATTCATTTCCTTCATGCTTTAATTTTATGTTTGTACTTTATGGATATTGTTTTGAATCTCTCTCCATGACCACCTCTCGACGTCTCCATCCCTAGCTACCATGTACTAAGAGAGAGATTAGTGAATAGCTTCATGTAGCAATTTAGCACGAGTTGTTAAGATTGAAATAAAGAATTGTTTTTGATGTGTCTTCTTTGGGGGTTTGCCTACACATTTTGAGAGTTAAGAAAGATTTAGATTAGCCCTATCAGATGCTCGAAATCCATCCAATCTAGATAATTTTGCTTTGACTTGTTAGCAGTGTTTGTACTTCGGGGACCTCCTGATCGAAACTTGAAAAGACCTTCTTGAAGACCTAGACAGACGTGTAAACCAGGCTTCGCGTCTCAAAATTGTAGACCTGCAAATTCTACACGTACGTTTGTAGCTTCTGATAATTTGACTTGGCTCAAATCACCAACAGTGATGTGGAACCTCAACCACAGCAGCAAGAGACATAGATAATGCGAGGAGAAACCACGTCATTCTTTTACGTCGCTTTATTTAAGGGGTTTATATGAAACAGTATGGAGATGTCAAATTGTCAGCGTTAGGCATGGCTATCTCAACTGTGGTCACAGTTATTGAGATACTAAAGAAGAATGCATTAGCAGTTGTTAAGAAAATCTACACATCAACTATTGATATTCGGGATGAGTAGTAGAGCGAGAGAGAGATTTGCATGCTTCTATCCGGCGTTTTTTCAGAATTCTGAATCGTGACACCTGGCTATAGAGAGAGAAAGTAGTGCTTTGATGGATCGTTTGCAGAAGGTTTGTGCGCTTCAGAGATAGATTTTCCCAGTAGAGAAGATGGATGCAAACGGATGCGATGGCGAGGCAGTTCGGCCATTAACAGTACATAACAGATCACACAACTCTAGATATGTTGATTTCGATGGAGGTGTAAACTAGAGAGAGAGCACCAACGCCATCCCTGCGAATGGTTCTAGACATCCCTGCGATGCCTTTGCTCTCTTCTATGAGCGTTATTCCACAGAGAGAGTGACGCACATGGCAATATGCAGAAACAAGAATGGTGCACATGAATAGAGAACGTGGCAGAGTCGATGGCTTCGGGCCAAACGAGAGAGAGAGAGAGAGGGAGAGAGAGAGAGAGAGATCTACTGGTGGTTGTCGGACAGAGTGCAGTCGATTGATATATATATATATATATATATATATATATATATATATATATATATATATATATATATATATATATATATATATATACAGACAGAGAGAAGACAAGATGCGCAGTAGATAGGAGACGAGGTCAGTGATGACAAAAGCACAAATCGGACGAGAGAGAGAGGAGAGGGGAAACAGAAACAGAGGCGGTGCTGCCATAGAGCCTTCAAATATTTTTTCACCTTCTTATCAGAAAAAGGTCGTAGAGAGGTCTGCTTTACAGTCTTCAACATGGTTGATTTAGTCAAGAGAAACGTCATCAATGATTACCCATAACATGCCATTGAGAAGATATTAAAATGACTAGATAACCTACCCGATTTTAGCTATTGCAGAATTAAAAAATTTGAAATGCTCAAAGGTGTAAAGCAATGAAAATATTTCATACTCTAAGAATTTAATAGAAAACGATGAATTATTACATACGAGTGATGTATACCTTAAAGAATGTATAAGATATTGATTATGGTGTTTGGGAATTTCAACTTCAATCTGGAACGTTGAACGAAGTCCCAATTGATGGCATATCTATGAAATATTAATTGACAAGCAATATTGCGACCATCACACTAGAAATAAAGATATTTTCTTTGATATTGTGGAGTGGCTTGCAACGGCTTTGTAAACAAAAGAGAGTGAGAGAGAGAGAGAAAGAAAATAAAGAAGTGTTGCGGTAGATCGACAGATTCTCACACGAGAATGAAAGAACTTTTTGAATACCTGGGAATGAAAATCAATTCAAGAAAAATGATCAATCGCTTTTCAAATTTAAAGACGATAATTAAACAAATGCATCATAAATTGTTTTTTTAACAACTTCATGACACTTTGTTACCACTAAAAGTGTTGTTATTATGTGTTTATTATTATTATTTTTTCCATGAGTGTATTTAGATATATTTACTAATAAAGAGTTTGTCCCTTCCCGCCCTCTGTAGATTTTCTCTCCAGAATTGTGCCGGATTCTGTTAAGTAAAGAGAAGGAAAGTTATTTCCATGAAGACTGGAAGTAAAGCTTCGACCGAAGGCCAAAGTAAAGTGAAGACCGATCACAAAAAGAAGATCCAAGGGAAGCTTGTGGATGCCTTCTCGCGTTGTAGTGGGAAGTCTATTCTATATCAATGATCCACACTGTAGCAGGATTAATTGTATTATTGAGAATTATTGGACGACATCAGTTGTATTTACATTGTATCATTGAGCTTAGTTACTTGGTGCATCGATCCGGGGATTTTTGTTTCCTTGCATTTTACTATGATTTATCATCCAGGATGCTTACGAGCATACACATATTCGCTTTTCTCTTCCAAGGGAACAGGCCTATGATGTATGATATGATCATCATACCAGAGCGAGGCACTGATCATGCAGATGCTGTTGGTTGAATGGGGAGAAGGACCCACACTCGGCCTGATCCAACCCTGCACCACTCTTCCCCCCTTGCCTCCTTCCTGACACTTGAACCCGATGTTAATAGAGGTAGTTGCCCATTGATCTTTGACATGCCATCCACTCCTTGAGAAGACAAATAAGAACCTTGACGTTAGATCAGATATTTCAAGTACCAACATTTTAAGTTCTTTGAATTTTTTGCATTGCTTTAGGCACTTTAAATAGAAAGATTGTTTTGTTGCCTGAGTTTTAGCATCCATATTCTGCACTAGTTTAGTCCATACACCTGTGCACTCTTTTTTATTCTTTCTTAGAATAAGAATTTGTGGTTTTCAAAGGTTAGATAGAACATCAGAAACATTAGGAGAATATCATAGCAAAAGGGGGAAAAACACACTGAAATTTTTCGGAAGTTAAAGAGAGAAACAAGAAAAAGAAATGAAGAGAGATAAAATCGAGAAAGAGGAAATCAAGATCAAGATCAAGTGAAATATTCTAGTAAAGTTTAAGTCAAGAAAGTCAAAGATCTAGAGACTTAGATCAGATTTTAGCTTAGGTAGAGAGCACTTATGCTGACCTCCACCTCTTGGCTCATGACCCATTGAGTTTCTTCTCTATGCTCTACTTTGAGCTAATAGAGATAGTAGAGCCACTCATAGTCTAAGAATTTAATAGAAAATAATGAGTTATTACATATGAGTGATGTATACCTTAAAGGAATGTATAAGATATTGATTATGGTGTTGGTGAGTTTCAACTTCAATCTAGAAGGTTGAACATAGTCCCAATTGATGGCATATCTATGAAATATTAATTGACAAGCAATATTGCGACCATCCCACTAGTTGTTGACATGAGAGAAAATGTAGGAACAAGTGCTAAGTCGGATGTTGAAGTTGCTGACTAGAAATGTGGCTAACTCAGAGTTTTGCTGAGTCCGTATTTTGCTCACTTGAAATTTTTAATAAATAGTTACAAATTAGTTAGATGTTTATGTTGCATGTTTTTGGTCTTTGTTTTTTTGGTTGCGCAAGAATGTAATGGGGAGAAGAAGCATCTTTCAAGAAGATACATCGTGAGAAGAGAAGACAAAGATCCTAGAGAAAGTGCAGAGGACTCTATTTACACAACAGAGCACGCAAAGAACACAATTGAGGTCGTCCAATATCATCAATCCAGAGACGTGTCACGATTACATATCTTGTAATGTTTTTGAGGAAGTTCAAATAATATATTTTGTATTCTCTGTTCAGTGTAAGTGTGGAATTATGTTTTCTTGAGTAAAGTTGGCATGACACAATACTCTATCATAGCATGAAAGTGCTAGATTTGAAGTATGTTTGCAATTATTTTTCTCTGTGTGTGAAGATTAGTGTTGAGATTGATTTTTTTAAGAATTTTGCAGACTGTGTAAGTAGCTATGTGTTCCTGAACAAAAACACATTTGGCAATCCTATTGCATTTGCTAAAGAAAGAAGAGATGCATGAAAGGACGAAGAGGAAGATTTAGTAAGCTTTACTACATAAGAGTGCAAGCAAAACTGGCTAATGTGGAGTCATCTTCTGAATTTTACGATTGATACGAAGCACAAGAGGATTCTAATCTGAAAATTGAAGAGGGGGAAGGAGGAACAGGTGTAGTGGAGGTAAGGCTACTGGGAGGGATACCAGGAGCATTCATCCTAATAGAAGTAGTTGTAGGAGTAAGAAGATGACTCTAGTTCGAACCACTTGGAGGGGTGACAAGTCAAAGAACTAGGCATACACCTCATCTAATACCCATGGCACAAACACCTCCAAATCCCAAAGTTAAAGCAACACATTTCAGAGGAGGTTCAAAGGAGGATGCACACTGCCACATTGCTCAATTTAAAATAAAGTGGACAACAAATATTTCACCCAATATGGTATTGCTCATTTTGCTACATTTGATGCATTAAAAATAGCATTTTTAGGAAGATTCAGGAGAGAAAAAACTCCCTCTTATGTTTTGAGGGAGTTGCGAGCAATCAGACAAAAGAACATGCAAGTGGAAGACTATGGTCAGAAATTTAGGACTTTGATGGAAAGATTACATGGAAATGAGTGACCTACCAACGAGATGTTGGCGAGTTATTTCCTAAAAGAATTAAGGAGTATCAGTAGGCATGTAGTAGTTAGTGTTGATATCGCTAATGGATTTGATGTGTTAGTGGTACCAGCTGCAAGAGTGGAAAGAAGATTTGGCAGATTGAAGAAGAGACATAGTGACTCCACTTCAAATGCTGAATCTAGTTCAAAATCAAAGTCAGACAAAGGGAAGCTCCTTGGCAAGCTCATACCCTTCTAATCACTTTTGCATAGGCTCAGAGTTAACTATGCAAAACTTCATTGCCCTCTCTCTGAAAGCTACATCCATTTTTCTTTGCAATCGTTTACCTTGTGGTTCATCGCCTACAAGATAAATATCTTTATTATCGCTCCATAAGCGAGGCATTTCGAGATCCGACATACATAGAAACTTAGTTATGAACACAAGAGAATCTTGTACAAGCCATCCCTCTGCCATGCTACCCTTTGGACGTGCTCTTTGTTGAACAAACCCTTTTAATGTCTTCATAAAGACTTCTAAGAAGAACATCCATCGACTATGGATAGTTCCTGCTATTGTAACTTCATATACCACATGAACTAGTAAATGAAGCTGAATAGTGAGAATACTTGTGGGAAAGTATTTTTCTACCATACAAAAAACCTTGATAGCATTGAGTTTCGCACTCTCTATGTTATCTCTATTTATCTTTTTAGAAGAGATCCACTGTACTAAAGAACTAATTTTATAAATGGTTCTTTGTACATCCTTTTAAGGCTATAGGGAGCACAAACTTTAAAAACGTGTGCCAATCATGAGACTTGAGCCCTCCAAGATCGTCGTTTCATGAGAAAGCAGTCTTTAGATACCTTAAGCATCTAGTAGGTGTTCGAAACTCTAAAATTGTTTTCTTCACTTGTTGCTCTTCCATCCTGCGCAGCACCCAAGGCACGCTTGGTAACGATACTATTCCGTTGGGCTTAGTAATTGCCCACAACTCTCGCATATGACCTCGCTCTTCTAAGTCCTCCCTTTGTGCTTTGCTTTCTTTCTTTCCAATCAAAGTCTTCCAAAGGATCTCTCCCACATTCTTAAAAATATGCATCGGGTCTACCAAATGATTGATCAATAATTCACTCCAATAAGGGAGTTCATGAAAAATGGACAACCATTTCATGCCAACGACTGGAGTTTTTGAATGCCACAGTTTTTTCCAATTGCTAGCTTTCATTTGGTGTTGCATTTGTTGACCAATTTTTCCTTCACATAAAACATGTACATCTGGCAAATATCTATAGTTTCCTTTATAGACAGTTTTTACGCAGTGCTTTGGAATAGCATGCTTCGAGTCGTGGTCCACATAAGGGACAAGCATGGTAACCCGAAATCGATAAACCTGAACATTCACCATAACGAGGCTAATCATGCATCATCCACATAAGTATGCCTTACATTCGCACGTCCCATCTTCTTATAGGTTGAGACATGTCACGCAGAGTAATCCCATCCCATAAAATGTGCAGTTCTTCGACAAGTGGTGCAAGATATACATCCATGTTTTTTACCTTATACTTAGGCGGTACAATAAGAGATCATAATAAATGACCTTTCTTTGTGGCCAGCCATGGTCGGATGTTATAATTGATCAAACATACAAGCCATGTGCCCCATGAAGAGCTGCATAAACCAAATGGATTTACTCCATCCATAGCTAGGCCTAGACTTATGGACCGGGGCTCACTAGCAAACTCTGGCCACTTACTATCTATGTGCTTCCAAGCATCAGAGTCAGTAGGCACTTGCATTACACCATCTATAGACCTAATCTTTGCATGCCATGACATTCACTCAGCTATAGATTTGCATCTAAACATGTTCTTAATTCATGGAATGATAGGAAAGTGGCGATGATTCTTTTCGGGGATTGATTTACCTACAAGTTCTTGTTTAAATCTATTTCATCCACACTTTGCACATACATGGAGATGCCCATACTCATTCCAAAAGAGGATGCAATCATTCGGACAAGCATGAATCTTAGTATAATCCATTCCAATGGACTGTAAAAGTTTTTTTGCATCTCCACATGTTGGAGGCATCTCATTGCCTCTGGCAAAAATTGATTTTTAGAAGCCTGCAATAAGCAATTAGAATGATATTAGTAAATAAAGTTATTTTGATGAAACAATGAAAGTTTATTTCAAATCCACTTACCTGAACAATTTAGTGACACTAGTATCTGACAATCCATAAATGGATTGCAGATTAAGCATCACAAATGGCGCACGTAGTAGAGATATCTTTGCTCCATTGTAAAGTGGTAAAAGAGCTAGTCTTCTCATGTTTTCATATTGTTCATTGACTTCTGATCGTGGAAATTCTGTTGTGTCCATGAAACTCTCGACATCTTCTCCACCATCATGATCTTCATCCATCTCATAAAATTCTTCGAGCATTTCTTCCATATGTTCATTTCGTATAATGCTATTAGTACTTGCTTGCATGTCTTACTCCTTTTTTGTTCTCTTTTGTCCACGAGAGGTTACGGGTGCAATGTTGTTTGGGTCCATCTGCTCACCTAGGGGACCATGCCAATGGTAGCATAGATTTTCTAGTCGACTTTTATCAAAGGATACATACTCTCTTACATGTGCAGTACAAATCTGTCGTTTTTGATAAATTTGATGCTTACACTAACTGCAAGGACATGCCATTCTCTCCTCAAGATCCAAACTAGCCATCTGATACAATATGGACAGTTTAGAACATTCCATTTTTTTATTAAACCTTAAAAACATACTCCTAAAAACTTAAACCTGAAATACTAAAACCTAAATACTTAAAGACCTAAAGAAACCTAAAACCCTAATCCTAAAGACCTATATATGTGTACATGTGTTATATGTATTATATATATATGTCTATTTATAATATAATTAAAATCCTATTTTTATATATTTAATTTATTTATGTACAACACTAGTTCTTTTCATATTTATTTATATATATAATTATCCTTATATATATACATACATACATACATATATATATATATATATATATATATATATATATATATATATATATATATATATATATATATATATATATATATATATATATATATATATATATATATATATATATATATATATATTCAGATTTTTTTCTAAATGTTTTCTATATTTTCTCTTTATATAAATTTAATTCAATTTTATGTATGCCCAAAACCCCAAAACCCTAATGTGTATAAGTGTATGTGTATATATATGTGTATATATATATATGTGTATAAGTATATGTGTGTATGTGTATGTGTATATATATTTACTCTGATTAAAATAATTAAAATTAAACCTATTTTTATATGTTTAATTTATTTATTTAAAACACTAGTACTTTTCATATTTATTTATCTATATAATTATCCTGTTATATATATATATATGTATATTTCTTTATTTATATATTCAATTTTTTTTTCAATTAATCCTATTTTTATATATTTAAATTATTTATTTAAAACACTAGTTCTTTTCATATTTATTTATCTATATAATTATCCTATTTTATATATATATTTATTTATATATTCAGAGTTTTTTCTTAATTTATTCTACATTTTCTCTTTATATAAATTTAATTGAATTATATGTATGCCCAAAATCCTAAAACCCTAATTTTAAAGATCTAGACCTAAAATATGTATATTTCTATATGCATGTGTATATACATGAATATATGTATTATATGTGTATGTGTATGTGTGTATATATGTTATGCATGTGTTAAAACCCTAAGACCCTAATCCAAAAGATCTAGACCTAAAACATGTTTATATGTGTATGTGTATATATATGTGTATAAGTATATGTGTGTATTTGTATGTGTATATATATTTACTATGATTAAAGTCATTAAAATTAAACCTATTTTTATATATTTAATTATATATATTTAGTTTATCTATTTAAAACACTAGTTCTCTTCACATTTATTTATCTATATAAATATCGTGTTATATATATATATATATATATATATTTATTTATTTATATATTCATATTTTTTTCTTCATTAATCCTATTTTTATATATTTAATTATATATATTTTATTAATTTATTTAAAACACTAGTTCTTTTCATATTTATTTATCAATATAATTATCCTATCATATATATATATTTATTTATAAATTCAAATGTTCTTCTTAATTTTTTCTATATTTTCTCTTTACATAAATTTAATTGAATTATATGTATGCCTAAACCCTAAAACCCTAATCTTAAAGATCTAGACCTAGAATATGTATATTTCTGTATACATGTGTATATACATGTATATATGTATTATATGTGTATGTGTATGTGTGTATATATTTTATGCATGTGTAAAGACCCTAAAACCCTAATCGGAAAGACCTAGACCTAAAACATGTGTGTATGTGTATGCATGTGTATATATATATGTATGTATATATGTGTATATATATACATGTGTATAAGTATTTGTGTATAAGTATATGTGTATAAGTATATGTGTATGTATGTGTAAATAACCTAAATACATTAATTCTATTTTTATATATTTGATGTAAAAAAAACTTTAAAAACATAATTTTATATATTTAATTAAAACACTAGCTATTTTCATATTTATTTATCTATGCAAAAATCGTATATTTGTGTCTACATGTGTGCACGTGTATGTATGTGTGTGTGTGAATGTATGCATGTGTGTATATGTGTATGTGTGTCTATATATGCATGTGTGAGTATATGTGTATGTGTGTGTATGACTTCATGTGTGTATGTATGTGTGTGTGTGCATGTGTGTGTGTGTGTATGCATGTATGGTGGTTGATCTCTTTGTCTAGTTAATTGCTCTCTTTACTTTCCCAAACCTTAGCAACTTAAGCTCTCCCTTCTCTCGGATGCTTTTTTGGACTTCTCTTCCTTCTTCTTGGGACCTCTACAAATATGTACAATTCAAGCTCTATAGGTTGCATCGAACTAATTTTCTCCATTTATAACAAGGTTGTCCTTTATGCACCATCTGCCTCCTTATGAATGGTAGGCCTGATTATGAATTTGTCCACAGGAATGGTGGCCTTGGCTACTTCATTAGGCTTCAGTTTTTTGCTACAATTCTTGAGAGCACACTCTTTGATTCTCTATCCTTGGATACCACAATGGAAGCATGCATTTAAAAACTTGTTGTAAACTACTGGTACCAAGAGAGCCTTATCACCAATGGCGATATTTATCGCAAAAGGGATTTGAATGTTTAGATATGTCTCAAAAAGAAATTGGAGGATGTCGTCTAGCATTGAAAGACTGAGTGGATCCCTCATAAACTAGATCTTTCATGTCTTCCTTCATAGCCAAATGTTTGCTAATAGAGGTGACAATGTGAGTAAAAAATCAGTTACGGAGGAAGGGGAAGTTGGGAAGCTCAAGCCAAAGAGGGAATTTGAGGGGTTCGACTTGTTTTGGGAAAATTTCAGATACCACTTGAACGGGCACATAATAGTGTATTAAATTTGCCATATCCTTATTTTCAAAGTCTAGTAGGATGTGTTTACTAGAAAGGAATTGACATTTAAAGACAATAAAGCCTAGGATAACTGGTCCCTTTTTAGCCAAGCCTTCAAGGCTTCTAGAGAACAATGAGGGTCAAACAATTGGTTGATTAAGCACCTTTTCTTAAGAGATCAATGTCAGAATTTTATGAGCTCCCCCTTGTTGAGCAAGATCACAATAGCTTGCATGCCAAAAAGTGGAAAGGAGGTACCATTCTCCTTATCCAGAACAAGAGGACCTAAGTTACTTGGAACAAGCGAGGCTACTGCCATGGAGTCACCTCCACAGTTGGAGTGAGAAAGTGGAGAAAGGGAAGGAGAGTGAGAGAGGGAGGGAGAGAGAAAGAAAGAGAGCGAAAAAGAGAGAGAAACTCCACATGCTAAAGAAAAAATAAACAAGTTCCCTCCTTTAATTTTTTTTTTTCCGACATGCTAAAGAAAAACTCCACATGCTAAGGTCGTTTTTACTTTTCTTTCCTTTCTCTCAAACTTTTTTCCCGCCTCTTTCTTTTCTTCCGAAAAATTATTTTCCCTAAATTTTTCACTTAAAAAGAAAACACAAACCACACAAAGAGCTTAAAGTCACGGCATTCGCTAAAAAATAAATAAACTTTTCCAAAGCTCAACAAAATATCGAGCTGCCCCAAAAAGATCATCACTCCAAATAGGTGCACACTGCAGAGACAGAAAGCGTGAGCTGCCAGACTTTTCAGGCCCACAGTGGAAAGCGACACGACCCAGCAGACAGAAATCCCATAGACGCCCGCCTAAAGACGCCAAAGCACGACTACAAAATCAAGCCAAGCCCCTCGGTCCTCAATCACGATTCACGGCGCAACTAAGGCCGTCTATAAGGGCACAACTGCCTCACGTTATATATATATATATATATATATATATATATATATATATATATAGACGACCAAGCATGGCTCAGAGAGGTGAGCAGAGCCTATCTCCGTCATCAACTTGCAATCGTGCTGCGTTAGTCACAAACGATTGCAACGCAGTACTGGAAGCAAAAGAAATGAATTTTTCTAGAAGTTTTTCGGATCTAAAAAAAAAGAAAACCTAACAGATTCATGAAATTTGAATGATCATTTGAGCCTCAAATTGCGTTCCTCTGCCATATTTTTTTATATCAATCAGGATGGAGGGAGGGGAAAAGAATATTCGAAAATATATAGTACGTTTGTTCACGAAAGAAGAACAAAAACTACATTTGAATTGAATATCTTCTGAATATAAGAATGTCTTTGCATTGACACGTCCATGTCGAGCCAAAAGCTGGTCATGTGTAGCGGTCAATTAGGCCATCATGTTTCCGTAAATCACCCTAACGCCATCATGTTTATGCGGACATACAGAAGGAATCACAATCAATCATGAAGGAAATAGGGATGTTGCTTTCTCTCATCATCATTAGCTCTAGTGAATCATTCTACGCAAAATGATTCTCAACAAAGTGTAATATCAATGGGTTGAGAGCTGTGCTGCTATGGCGGAATGGTGTGGAATCCCCACTCAATATCAACTTTTCCTGGTTAGTTGTACTGCTAAGGTAACAGATAACCCTTTGAACGCAACGCTCAGAGGGAACAACATGAATCATGCTAGGTTTGGTGCAGCTCCGTCGGTGCAGCGATCGCTTCCGCCGTAGCAATTTCTAGTTGTCTTTTGCGTTGCAGCAAGAAAGTGAGGTCTGTTGGCTGCTGTGATGTCTGGAGTGTTGCTGTTTGGAACAGAGTCCGAGTTGTTGTAGCTCTCGTGTTTGTTGTAGATTTGGCATCACTTGTAGTTGCTGTTACCGGAACGGGCGGAGCATTGGAGTTGGGGTCGCGTTAGTTGTCTCCGTCGTTGCAGCATCTGTATCCGCAGCTGCATTCGGGTGTTCTGTTTATGTGGTAGCCATGAGGTGTCGAAAGAGTGTCCGGTGTCGGATTTTGGTCATCCCTGAGACATCGTCGGAGTGTGGGCCGTGGGACGTCGTTCATTGCTTGTCGTCTGGAATCTGTTATTGTAACATGTTCCTGGGGCGATGCAGGCATCACCTTCGAGAGTCGAGACCATGAAGGTTTTCGAAATGCTTCATGGTACCTCTCTTTTTCGTGAATTGCTTTTGGAAGCTTGCGGAAATTGCCGAGTTCAAGTTAGTTTCATTTTGATTTGCCTTCGAAGGAGGGCCTAAATTTGACGCCAAATCTTGGACTTCAAAAAGATACTCATGAAGCCCTGATAGAAAAATATGTTCATATGAAGATTTACACTAATTCTAGGGCTTCTCATGTAAAATTTTAAGTCTATGTACATACACAACAATAAAACATATATCCACAAATAAATAAATGCATACATGCATGCCTATAGGGCTTCCCATGTAAATTGTGAGCGTATGTATATGCTGAATTCAAGAGCTCTAACAGCTATGACACAATAGCGACACTAATGCGAGCAGTAGAGAAATGGTGCAGCTAGAGTTTGAGGCAGAAAGTACTCCGACTTTTTACACCACACAAACTAGTAGAGAGAGAGAGAGATAGAATGGTTCTCGTGCATGCACGAATATAGAAAGTGAGTGTGCCTTAATTCGATTAACGAGAGGATGGGTTTATATACAAAAGGATGCCTCTACTCATTGAAGATAGTCAGAGGGTTGGTGGTGCACATGGTTTACTGGCATTAAGGTTCATTGAAAAAGGGTTACTGCCAAGGCAGTTTTCTTCCATATGACAAAGGAGGTTACCTGACATTGCAGCGTTACCCAAATACATTTTTAGGAATTGACAAAGGAGGTTTCAATTCCCCCCTTTTTCCTTGCATAGGAAAACAAGTTTGAATGCCACATTGGACATGACCCATTGGGCATTTACATTGGGATATTGAGTGTGCTATATCAGGCTACCTCATTGGGTTTGTTATAACACATTGAATTTGATTTACCACATTAGCTAATTGAATTCCTCATTGGATTTATGTGAATTCGTTGGGTTTCATGCAGAAGCTTATATCTATCACATTGGATTTGTTATGCTCTATTGGCTTATTTACATGTGTGAATTTTTTTTTCACCATATTAGGATTCACCATTCCAGGCTACTAGGGGGTATTTGTTTTTGACCGTAGTAGGTGTCATCATGTTAGGTTGATGGCGGTGTCGAGATGAAATCCCTCAAGGAAGCGTACCTCAATATTTTTTTTTCAATTTCAAGTTCATTGAACTTGAACTTGAAAAAAAAATAAACTACAGAGAGTTATAAACTACAGAGAGTTATAAACTACAATGAAAGGTGTTTTTTACTATAGAGAGTTATAAACTGTGCATGTTTTGGTTGATTGGATTGATTATAAGATGAGAAACCATGTTGCCTCTGTGCATTAGACCTGAATTTTTGTAAATACCTAATTCTAAACCCTAGAAACCCTAGATTTGATCCTTGGAAACCCTTGAAAACTTGAGTTTTATCGCATAAAAACCTAACCTAATCCCTAGGAAACACTAGGATTTTAGCCCATAAATGTGAATAGACCCTTCAATTGATGTGTGCGACCTTAAGCATAGGCAAACCCTAACTTCTGCCGATTGAAACCCTTGGTTGGAACCTTAGTTTTGCCATCTATCCTAAGTCTAACGCTTGGATTTGGATTTAATTTGTATGTAGGTGTGAAACCAAACCTTAGTCGAAGAAAAATAAAAAGAGAAAAAGAAAAAGATACAAAAATAGAAAAAGAAAAATTAAAACATTAAAAAGAGAAAAATAAAAATGGAAATAAAAGATGGGATTTTCCAAAAATGGCAGAAGAATATGGGAGAAGATTCTGGAAATAGAAAGTTTGAATAAGGAGGTTAGAAGATTCTAGAGAGAAGTACTAGGGGGGGAACCTATAAATAGATGTCCAATCCGTATTTTTTCTTCCATGTGGATTTTCTCTCTAGGTACGCTCCTTGCCTCTTCTTGTTCATTCATTTCGTTCATGCTTTGCTTTTATGTTTGTAATTTATGGATATGGTGTGGAATATCTCTCCATGACCACCTCTCAAGCTCTCCATCCCTGGCTACCATGCACTAAGAGAGAGATTAGTGAATAGCTTTATGTAGCAATTTAGCACGAGTTGTTAAGAGTGAAATAAAGAATTTTTATTTATTTGTCTTCTTTGGGGCTTTGCCTACACATTTTGAGTGTTAAGAGAGATTTAGACTAGACCGATCAGATGCTCGACTTCCAGCCAATCTACAAAATTTTGGTTTGAATTGTTAGCAGTGTTTGTACTTCGTGGATCTCATGATCAAAACTTGAAAAGGCCTTCTTGAAGACCTAGACAGACGTATAAACTAAGCTTCGCATCTCAAAATTGCAGACCTGCAAATCCTACACATGCGTTTATAGCTTCTGATAATTTGACGTGGATCAAATCCACAACAATGATGTGGAACCTCAACCACAGTAGCAAGAGACATCAGATAATGTGAGGAGAAATCCCGCTCTTCTTCTACGTCACCTTATCTAAGAGGTTTATGAAATAGTACGGAGAGGTCGAATTGTCAGCATTAGGCATGGCTATTTCAACTATGGTCACAGTTATCGAGATACTAAAGAACAATTAGCAGTTGTTAAGAAAATCTACACATGAACTATTGGGATGAGTAGCAAAGAGAGAGAGAGAGAGAGAGAGAGAGAGAGAGAGAGAGAGAGATTTACATGTTTCTATCTTGGGCGTTCTGAGTTTCAGAATTCTGAATCATGGCACCTAGCTGTAAAGAGATAAAGGTGTGCTTTAATGGATCGGTAGTAGAAGGTTTATGTGCTGCAGAGATAGACTTTCGCAGTAGAGAAGATGGATGCATACAGATTCGATGATGAGGCAGTTCGGCCCTTGATAGTGCATAACGGAGCGCACAACTTTAGATATGCTAATGGGAGAGAGAGCACCAATGTCATCTCTATGAATGGTTCTAGACATCCTTCGGTTGTTGTAATGGCAACGTCAACTTCTGAATGATGTCTTTGTTATCTTCTTTGAGCATAATTCCGCAGAGAGATTGAGGCACATGTCAGTATGCAGAAACAACAATGGTGCACACGAATAGAGAACGTGGAAGAGTCGATGGCTTTGGGGCAGACGAGAGAGAGAGAGAGAGAGAGAGAGAGAGAGAGAGAGAGAGAGAGAGAGAGAGAGAGAAACAAAGAGAGAGAGAGAGAGAGAGAGACAGAGAGAGAGAGAAAGAGAAACAAAGAGAGAGAGAGAGAGAGAGAGAGAGAGGATGTGCAGCAGATAGGAGATGAGGTCCTAGATGGCAAAAGCACAAATCGGACGAGAGAGTAAGAGAGGAGAGGGGAAACAAAAACGGAGGCGGTGCTGCTATATAGCCTTTAAATTTTTCACCTTCTTATCAAAAATAGATTGTAGAGAAGTCTGCTTTACAGTCTTTAGCATGGTTGATTTAGTGAAGAGAATGTCATCAATGATTACCCATAAAATGTCATTGAGAAGATATTAAAATGACTAGATAACCTATCCGATTTTAGCTATTGTAGCATTAAAAAAATTGAAATGCTCAAAAGTCTAGAGCAATGAAAATATTTCATAGTCTAAGAATTTAATAGAAAACAATGAATTATTACATATGAGTGATGTATACCTTAAAGGAATGTGTAAGATACCTTAAAGGAATGTGTAAGTTATTGATTATGCTGTTGGCGAATTTCAACTTCAATCTGGAAGGTTGAACGAAGTCCCAATTGATGGCATATCTATGAAATATTAACTGACAAGCAATATTGCGACAATCACACTAGCAATAAAGATATTTTCTTTCATATTGTGGAGTGGCTTGCAACGGCTGTGTAAACAAAAGAGAGAGAGAGAGAGAAAAAAAAAATAAAGAAGTGTTGTGGTAGATCGACAGATTCTCACACGAGAATGGAAAGAATTTTTTGAATACCTTGGAGTGAAAATAAATTCAAGAAAAAATGATAAATTTCTTTTCAAATTTTAAGAGGATAATTAAATAAATGCATTATAAATTGTTTTTTTTTTTAAACAACTTCATGACACTTTGTTACCACTAAAAGTGTTGTTATTATGTGCTTATTATTATTAATTTTTCCATGCATGTATTTACATATATATACTAATAAAGAGTTGTCCTCCCCCGCCCCCTATGGATTTTCTCTCCAAGTTTCTGCCTTATTTTTTGAAGTAAAGAGAAGCAAAGTTATTGCCATGAAGACTTGAAGTAAAAATTTGACCAAAGACTGAAGTAAAGTGAAGACCGACCACAAAGAGAAGACCAAAGGGAAGCTCATGGGTGCCTTCTCTTATTGTAGCGAGAAGTCTATTGATCCGCACTGTAGCCAGATTCATTGTATTATTGAGATTTATTGGGCAACATCAATTGAATTTACATTGTATCATTGAGCTTAATTTGTTTACTTGGTGCATCGATCGGGGGATTTTTGTTTCCTAGCATTTTATTTTGATTCATCATCCATGATGCTTACGAGCATACATATATTCACTTTTCTCTTTCGAGGGTGGGGGCCTAGGACATATGATACGATCACCATACTAGAGCTAGGCACCCAGCGTGCAGACATCGCTTGCCAAATGGAGAGAACGGCCCACACTAGGGCCTTATCCGACCTCGCACCACTATTGCCTCCTTGTCTCCTTCTTGACACCTGAACCCGATGTGAACCGAGGCAGTTGTCCGCTGATCCTTCACACACCATCCACTCCTTGAGAAGAGTAACAGGAACCTCGACATCAGATCAGATATTGCAACTACCAACATTTTAAGTTCTTTGAGTTTTTTGCATTGCTTTCAACACTTTAAACAGAAAGACTGTTTTGTTGCCTGAGTCTGAGCATCCACTTTCTGCACTAGTTTACTCCATATGCCTCTGCCCTCTTTTTTATTCCTACTTAGACTAGGAATTTGCAGTTTTCATAGCTTACATAGAACATTAGAAACACTAGAAAAATATCATAGAAAGAGGGAAAAACACATTGAAATTTTTGGGAAGGTAAAGAGAGAAAGAAGAAAAAGAAATCAAGAGACATAAAATTGAGATAGAGAAAATCAAGATCATTATCAAGTGAAATATTCTAGTAAAATTAAACTCAAGAAAGTTAAAGATCAAGAGAGTTAGATCAAATCCTGGCGTAGGTAGAGAGCACTTAGGTTGACCTCCACCTCTTGGCTCGTGACCCATCCAGTTTCTTTTCTGAGCTCTACTCTGAGCTAAGAGAGATAATAAACATGTCCACATAGCTTATTCCTAGGTGATAGCTCTTCCCACCCATAAAAACCAAAATAAGAGCTTAGGAGACATTCGTATTTCACAAATTCCCTCTTGCACTATGGTTTAAATCCTTGGTCAATATTGTGTTTCAAGCTCAAATAAGGTCCCTAACAACATATATTTTCCAATCATTGAACACCACCAAATATTGGCCATACAATAGGATGATCCAGTAAAATTAAACTCAAGAACGTGAAAGATCAAGAGATTTAGATCAAATTCTGGTGTAGGTGGAGAGCACTTAGGCTGACCTCCACCTCTTGGCTCGTGACCCATCTAGTTTCTTCTCTGAGCTCTACTTTGAGCTAAGAGAGATAGTAGAGCCACTCACTTTGGATATTGTTTTGAGCTCTACGATAGACCAGAGAAGAGAGATGAAGGAAGTATTCAAGTAATAGAGAAAAAAGGGGCTCCTGTAGTCCAAGCGGTCTTAAGAGAAAAGGGCATGTTTACGGGTCTAAATGTGACAACATATTTAGATGTGCTTGAGGACAAGGCATAGATCTATGGACTACATAAAGAAATATTTGCCCATTACTTCACCTGGGTAGTGTCAGGATCTAGTGCACATAGCAAAGCCCTGGGCTAAATTCAAAAAGGAACTTCATAAGTTATTTTACCTAGAAGATTTCTCCCACTAAAGTAGAGATGGGTTCCTACAGTGGGTAAATTCCCCGAAGCCCACTACATCCCTCACTCATCTCTTAAATGAATTTATGATGAGATATGCCCAGTTAGCATAGGCTGATTTGGACTCATTAAAGCCTGACTTAGTCATTTCCTTTCTTATAATCTTAAGTCCTAAAGATAGGACTGAGCTCGAGAGAAGGATAGAAGAGCTTGGTAAGAGGTTTGTTTTGATAAAAGATTGGGCCATAGTTAGGAGACAGGTAGAAGCAGTTGCCCAGATGAGGCAACAATAGGCCGTATTATATGATAGCTCAGCAGTAATGGCTCCACAACCACCTAGAGAGGCACCTCTTCCAGCAATTCTAAATGTGCTTGCAGCATCAACTTCTACTAATGTTGCATCCACTTTCTGATCACCATTAGAGTTACAACTTGAGATTTTAAGGAGGAAAAAAGAGAATCTTATGTCAATACATGCATCCATGTCTAAAGAAATGGCTAGCATTCATAATAAAGTCTTTTCTATGAGGTATTCGGACCCTAGTCCTCCTCATGCGAGTACTAGATATATAGACCCAATACAAAGGCATGCTATGCCTATTCCAAACATGCAAGGTTACGTAATGCCTCAGCCTACACCTCTAGTGCAGCCTATTGCTCAGTAGGCACGTGCACCAACAATCCAACCCACATTTCAGAGAAACATTGGACCATTTAAGAGATGAGCAACTGGTGGGTTTGGAGGGGCAAAGAGATGTGTGTGGTGCGACGCATAGGAACATTTCTCCTATGCATGTGAAGAGTTAAAAAAAGCAAAAGAGCATTAGTTGGTGATAGATATAGACAAGAAACTCTATGAATTCAGGACCCTTCTTCTGCTACCTTTGGATTGGGGAAATGGGGGAATGAAGAAACTCTATGAGAATTTTTCAAGTAATAATGCCAACACATCAGGAGCTCAGTTAGAGCCGCTAGAGGAAGGGGATGAAGAGGAGACTAGGCCTCAACCATAAAGGAACTACTCTATAGAAGCTTTAGTGAGAGCTAAGGACGCGATTATGCAGAAGACTGCATGGAACTCTCCTGTAGATCAATTCTTCAAGTTTACTCTCATATAGCCAATGTAGAGGAAAAGAGGAAGAGGGACGAGAACCAAGAAGAGGCTGAGCCAGAGAGCAGAGTAATAAGAAAGCAAAGTAAAGAGGCTGAGGACAAGGCTAGAGAACTGGAAAAGAGAGTGCAATTAAAAGAGTCTATTGTTTCTCACGAAGAGGCAAAGAAGAAGGAAATTAAGGAGGGAAATAGGCCACTTGGGCTGATCAAAATCCAAGAGCCAAGTAAAGAGAAGGAGAAAGAACAAGAACCCGCTTAAAAGACTGATGAAACTCAAGAGAATGTTCAAGAAAAAGATAAAGAGAAGAAGAAGGCAAAGAAGAAGACCCCAAAGGTGGTATTGATCTCTGAGTTAGAAAAGAAGAATGATTTGAGAGAGAATGTTGGGGATGTAAGGGTCATGTGACCTTACCCCCATATTCATATATATACATCATATATAGAGCATTGCCTCAAGAGAGATCATTATGTGGGTTTCGAGGCTCCCACGCATATCCGCGCGTCGTTCCTCTCTTCTCTCTCATTGCATGTCCTCCTTCCTCCTCTTGTTCGGCACACCGAACCCCTTCATTGGTATCAGAGCATGTTGAAGGCTGGTGTGCAAGAAGCTTCAATGGAAGCTTAGGTGAGAAGAGGTAGAAGTGCAGGTCGGCATCTCTTGACAGCAGTTCAGTATTTCAGTCATAACTCGAGCTACGAAGCTCGGATTGACGCGTTTTAAAGTTCTGTGCGTAGCTAACACAGAGAGCTACAACTTCACAGAAGGGCGCAGAATCTAATTCGAACTTCTGAAGTGCCGAAAATTCGAAAAACGCAGAGAATTATAGAAGGCGAATCTACATTGAGTAGAACAACAGCTTGGAAAGATAGCTACAACTTTGTAGAAGAACTCAGATCCAGATTCTGAGTTTTAGGTTGCCGAAATTGCAGAATACAGAGCATTACTGTTGCAGGTGATAGTGAAATTGACAGCAGGTGCTTGTCTTAAGCATATCTTGAACTACATACCTCCGATTGAGGTGTTCTTTATGTCGTTACGTAGCCAAGAAGCAGATCTTCAAGTTTGCTGAAGACCAAAAGTTCAGATTCAGAGGTTATCACCTCTGAAACAGCAAAACACAGAGCAGTACAGTTTTGCCCAAACAACCCTAATTGCACTTGGAGGTTGAATTTGCTTTGGAACTTCTTCGAGAGAGAATTTATGGTGTGCAAGCTCTTATTTTCAGAGCTTCAAGACATTGTACATGTATGATCATTGTGTTAGCTCCTCCATATGAGAGTAGAGCATGATCTTGTTACATGTTTGGCATGTAAGATGACATTGTGGTATACTCTTTTTGAGGTTTATGTCATCATGAGTTTGATCATGGATGTATAGTGGCATTGTGGTCTATATCTTGATTATGCCACTTGGTTATGGATTTACTTTCCGGTTGCACATACTTTTATGAGAGTTGATTGTGGATCTCGGTTGGTACTTGTATCTTTTGTTTTCTTTGCAGGTACAGGATCCAGATTGGAGCCTCAGTTACACATTCGTTTGTCACCATTATTAGCATTTGGTCATTGATTGATATATATTTGCCAGTGTGATTCTTGGCATATGTGGATGGTGATTCCCACATGGTTATTTTGGTTCTAGAGTCCATTTTACAAAGGAGATGCTGCCGAAATTTCGACAGCTTTTATGCTAGAAGAGAACTCTAGTGGATCTTGAAGCTTTTGCGATATCTTTGGATCATTGTCTATCTCCATTCACTTGGACTTGGTCACAGGTTATTTGTGATAGATTGGACCATCTTGCAGGATTTATTCTTGAGTGGGAGTTGTATTGCCATTGTATTGGCGTGTATTGCCATTAGTTTTTTGGCACATGTAGTTGCCATTATCTTCTTGATTTATATCAGTGACAGGTGGTGACAGATTATTCATTGTTCTTTGGTGATTGGTTATCTTGTTTGATTGCTCAATTTTCAGGGGATACTCTGTCGAATTTTTCCCAGGATTCTTTCACATCTATTTGGTCCCTTTGGAGACTTGGTGAGCAGGCTTATGCTCATGGTTTTATGTGCATGCTAGATGCATGGTTATGTGACAGGTGGTTCACATGGTTTCTTCTCCATCGAGACATATGTGATGTGAGTTATGCATATGGATATGCAGGTATGATCCTATTTACGATAGAGTATTGTTTCTAGTCTCTTATTACATTGCTAGTCTTGGATTGCCAACATGGTGTCTTCTCGATTCGATGGTACTGACTTTCCGAGATGGAAAGCTCAGATGTGGCATACATTGGTTCGTGCAGGGTTACACATGTATGTGCATAGAGATGCACAGAGGCCTCGTGACATGCCCGATCACGTATGGATGGATATGGATGCATTGGCCAGCTCCACTATCCGATTACAACTTGTGGATTCTATATATGAGTCTGTTATGTATGAGGAGACGAGTAGTGCATTATGGCAGAGACTACATGATATGTATGCGAGTCCATTGACTCATGTGAGACATAGATCACATCGACGACTTCGATGTTGGCATTGTGGTCATGAGGGCCATATTCGACGACATTGCTTTAGGCGGATGCGACGACGACGTCAGAGATATGCACGTGATGCAGGTCAGGTAGTGGTTTCAGGAGATTCTATGGTAGTTGATTATGCTAGTGATGGTGATATCACTTTCTCCTATAGTTCATCTCATGATTCCTCTTGTTCATTGGATAGCACACATATGGCTTGGTTGCTTGATGCATTAGCCACTTTTCATGTTACTCCATATCGTGAGTGGTTTTGTCGATTCTCAGGTGAGAGTCGTGGATGTGTGCACATGCCTGATGGTACGACATATGACATTGAGGGTGCAGGAGATGTATACCTTATGCTACCTAGTGGAGCATCACTTATACTCAGACATGTACGCTATGTGCCTTCATTCCCTATGAGCTTGATTTCAGTTAGCCAGTTACAGGAGAGCAGATATTATGCATTCCTTGGTGAGCATCATTTTCAGTTACAGTTGGGACAGCTTATGCTTGTTAGAGGTGCCAGGATTGGGCACATGTATCCACTGCAGATACTTCATGTGAGAGACAGTCTCGTCTCAGTGGGAGTTCAGCCTTATGTGCGATGTGAGACTCGTCATGTCTCATTTTGTCTACCTATAGATAGGTCTATTGACATTCATGATGCACATGTATGGCAGGATTCAGATGCTCAGATGGATGCACATGTAGAGCATATTTCGGATGCTCATGATGCTTATATAGAGCATGATTTTCTTGATCATATGGATGCTCACATAGAGCATACTTTGGATGATCAGTTGGATGCTTTAGAGCATGATGTGGATGCTCATGTAGAGCATTGTGATGATACTCACTTAGAGTTAGATCATCGGATGGATCTTGGTGTTGATGTTGTGCAGTCAGCTTATGTGGAGCATGATCATACACTTGGTATGGTAGAGCAGGATTGCTCTCATGGTACACAACGTATACCAGAGCATATTAGCTCTCAGGATGCACAACTAGACACATCCTTGGTTGATAGGATGGCTGATTTGGATGCTGAGGAGTCAGCAGTTATGCAGTCATTCTTGGATTCGCTCATGCCAGATGTTGACACAGATATATCCGGACATGGTCTTGATGATAGTGCTTTGGATGCCTTGGATACAGGCATGGCCGACATACTTAGGTTAGCCAGGATAGCACATGTTTCGTCAGCATTCGGGAGTCTGATATACGAGTTGTTATGCTCGAGACCAGACATTGCAGTTGCTATTGGAGCATTTGCACTTGGAGTTGTTAGTCGTTCGATGATTGACATAGGCATAGAGCGAGTGGGAGCTTTGCAGGAACTTCATCAGTTCTTGCGTCAGTCATATATGAGCTCGGCTCCTATTGATATGAGTCTAGAGCAGTTTGAGGTGCATGGATACACCTTGTTCGAGGCGGTTGGTGTAGGCTGATCTAGTATGGGTAGAGATCCGGACTATTCCTGTACATTAGTGTATAGTCCTACATCATTCTTTGTATGTGTTACCACTTATGGTCACATTGACCCTTAAGTGGGAGATTGTTGGGGATGTAAGGGTCATGTGACCTTACCCCCATATTCATATATACACATCATATATAGAGCATTGCCTCAAGAGAGATCATTATGTGGGTTTCGAGGCTCCCACGCATATCCGCGCGTCGTTCCTCTCTTCTCTCTCATTGCATGTCCTCCTTCCTCCTCTTGTTCGGCACACCGAACCCCTTCAGAGAAGGATATCTTTATTAAGTTGATGAAGAGGAAAAGGTTTCCATTAGCTGAGGATGTGGAAATGGAAGAGGCAACATAAAATAAACATGTAATAAATGAGGCAGTAGCCTTGAGCGACTCTTCTGATGATGAGAGTGATGAGATTGCAAGGTGCCATAGGAATTCCTAGGTCCTATTACACCCGAAGATGAGGTGAGAAAGATAGAAAGTGAGTATACCAAGACTTTTTGGGTAAGAGGGACGCTTAAAATGAAGGTAAAATTAGGAACCAATCACGATTCATGTATTGCTTTGGCCTTGATTGGTTAAATAGATGTGATCTCTAAGTTATATGATCAGTTTAGTTGGCCAATAGATAAGGACCATGGCTTGAGAATGAGGATGGTGGATGATGGCTCTAGAGCACTACTCAAGGATGCACCTTTGTACCCGTTGTCGTGGAGAATCTTTCTCCACGATCGCATTGTCATGACTGATCATTTTCTTTCATATGTAAAAAGGGAAAAACACTTGCATTTGTGCTCCCTATCTTGGACTTGCTGAGCATGAATGATTTTTTTCAAATGAGTTTGTGGACATTATGGATGGGCACCGAGTGTTAATGTGTTTGCTTCAAGAGGAAACTTGCAACAAAAAAGTTGTTTTCTTTTTGGGGAGCACCGCTTCAAGGAGGACGAGATTGTATTCCACTGGTAGCGTGTTATTTTTTGTGTGTGAGGAGGGGGGGGGGCAGATCGGGGAAGCTCTGGCGGTCGCTGAGTTTGGGAAGAAGATCAAAAGAGGCGGCTTCCACATGAAGGAGAGGGGGGAATATTAGAAGGAAAGGTAGCTTCTGGACAGGCTCGACAGGGAGACAGAGGGGCATTCTCTTTTCCCGAGACAGATATATGCGGCAGGAGGAGAGATTTAGAGGGAGGAAAAAGATTTAAACTTCTAGGGCTTTGCTACAGAGCTCAAGGCACGCTAATCGGAGAAGGAGAGTGGATGGAAGAAAACTGATCATTTAAAAATGATGAGGATAATGGGGCTGGCCTATCATAGAGAAGGGAAAGAAAAAGCGTAGATACAACAAAAAGGAGCGACAATTTATTTGCTCATCATCAGGTAGCTATTTATTTTCTGCGAGAGACAACGAGGACTGAGTTGAAATTTGTCTATGTAGTGTTTTGATCATATCGCTACTCCGAAATGTCACAATGAATGTAATTAGAATTATTTGAAAAAAAAAACAAAAGGTTTTCTTTCATGATGATGCGATTCTGTGTTTTTTTTTTCACTTAGACTATGAATTCGTTACACTGCTTTAGATCTCCTTTACGAAGATTCTCCATCGCGTAGATGCACTGAATACGTGTTGATTGGATGTATTCATATTGATAGTGCTATTCAGCCATCTCTGTTTGCTGCGCTGAGTTGTCATGCTGTTTATTTTCATGTGTTTCCACATTCAAATTCATATGCACAGAGATATTCCTCACCTGTTTTCATGGATGCTATTACTTGATTGACTATGAACAATTAACCCAGATATGTCTACTCATCCTCAGTTTCCTTGTTCTTCTGCCTCACACGACTTGACCTTCTTTTTCAGTTAAACTCAGAATCATGGCCTGTCATTCAAGCTTGAGTTTGTGTATATATTTACATAAAATTAGATTATGTTGTTTCATTTATTGTCTGTGAAACTTTGCGCGACAAATCGCAAATGAAGAGGATAGTCATGCTTAATTCCGGTCCTATACTGCTCTTTATCTGAAATTCATATTAGTTCTTATTCCATTTTTGAGATGGAGAGGGTTGGAAGATTTATCATATCTAAATTCATTTGCATATCGAAAAAATCGAGAGTTTTTTATTAGTAGAAAAAGGACATCACGAAGGGAAGAATAGGGAAGCACGACATGATTTGATCCGACAGAAAGGAAGAACGAGCGTAAAGCAGGGAGGCCTATGTTGCATATACACTTCTAGCAAGAAAGACTATTTCACGGAGAGTGCTAGCTATCAATTCACGAAGACTCGCCTCCAGCAAATCATCTTACGGTGTTGTCCGACTCTCAAGAGGAACTCTCTCAGAGTCCTTCTTCTCTAACCATGAGAACACTAACGACCATACATACTTTTGTTTGATTTTAACGCATGTTCAAGGATCATCATTTGTTGTCTTTCGATTTTTCGTTTTAAATGTCCAACAGATGATCATTCTTATCTTCTGCTAGCAGAGAGCAATAAGATTTTAAGACTGAGGGTGTACTACGTGTGTGCTGGAGTTTAAAATGATATGATCTATCGCAGCTTCTCTGAAACGTAGGAGAACTCAATATCTACTTCGAGAAGGTAAATTTGAGTTCGATTTTGGCTACGAATTCCTGTGATCTGTTGAAACGTCTACGTCCTTTCATATGCTCAGAACATATGTAGACAATCATCTCTCACACAATCATCAGACATCTGATGAATGAAAGTCTTGACATCTGAAGGAAACAATTGATGCGATGACAATGGTATAACATTTCAGTTATTTATATATAAATAAAATCTGTTATGTGAATACGTTGGTAATTTAAGGGAACTCATAATATAATTGTTCGTGCTTAAATGCACGGCAAATGATGTGAGGCATGTTCTTCAGTAGACTATGATCAATGCTTGTGAATGTAGTAAATGAGTTATTTCTTGATGACTTGCACTTTGAAATCATTTATGTGCGTGCAGTTGTGAATGATTATCTACCTCAATAGTGAATATTGAAAGAAAGGAACACTTGAATTTATCTTAAAGCGAGACATGATTTTAGCGTATGATTTAACACAGAGAATTTAATATAGTGCAAGGTTTGCCTAAAGCCTGCAATATTTTAAATGTTTGTGCATTATATTCCGCAAAGTGTTTAGTACAGAAAAAGGATCTGTCTGACATTGAAGCTCTATTGCTAGGCAATGGAAGCCCAATGCATTACAAACATGCATGTTACACTATTTCCTGCTATGGTGATTGTTAAACTCTACGCTTTGCTATGAATTTTAAAGATGAGCTTGGAAAACATATCACAAGTTATTTGATGCGATCACTACAACATATCGAGGGTATACCGCATGTGAGCATATGCATATGCATGCTTAAGCATGTATGCATATGCATATGCATGCTTAAGTATGTATGCATATGCATTCATGTGTGTATGCATATGCATGCATTCATGTATGTATGCATATGCATGCATGCATGTATGTATGCATATGCATGCATGTATGTATGCATATGCATGCACGTATGCATATGCATGCATGCATGTATGCATATGTATGTATCATGTATGCATATGTATAAGCATTCATGTATGTATGCATATGCATGCATGTATGCATATGCATGCATGTATGCATATGCATGCATGCATGTATGCATATGCATGCATGCATGTATGCATATGCATGCATGCATGTATGCATATGCATGCATGCATGTATACATATGCATTCATGTATGTATATATGTATGTATGTATGTATGTATGTATGTATGTGTGCATGTATGTATGTATGCATATGCATGGATGCATGTATGCATGTATCCATGTATGCATGTATGTATGTAATGCATGCATGCATGTATGCATATGCATATCCCTCATGCATGCATGCATGCATGCATATGCATTCATGTATACATATGCATGCATGTATGCATATGCATGCATGTATGCATATGCATGCATGTATGCATATGCATGCAATTATGTATGCATATGCATGCATGCATGTATGCATATGCATGTATGCATATGCATGCATGCATGTATGCATATGCATGCATTCATATGCATGCATGCATGTATGCATATGCATGTATCCATATGCATGCATGAATGCATGTTTTCATATGCATGTATGCATATGCATGCATGTATGCATATGCATGCATGCATGTATGCATATGCATGCATGCATGTATGCATATGCATGCATGCATGCATGTATGCATATCCCTCATGCATGCATATATGCATATGCATTCATGTATGCATATGCATGCATGTATGCATATGCATGCATGCATGCATATGCATGCATGCATATGCATGTATCCCTGTCTCTCTCTCTCAGTCTCTCTCTCTCTCTCAAACAAAAATAAAGAGAGAAGATATTAGAAAACAAAAATATAAAGAAAGATAAAAGAGTGATATATGTTTTACTTACATTTATGTAATTTTCTAATCAAAGTTGTCAAAATCCACTTGCAATTTTCCTTCGTTGAATTTCCAAAGATTTGATCTCAAAAATCTATTGCAAATGTAAAGAGGAAAGATATTAGAAAAGCAAAAACATAAAGAAAAAAAAACAGAGTGATACAATATGTGCGATCTAGTTATCAAAGCGTCACATCTATAAAAATAGAGGTGTGTTTAGAGATAGAGAGAGGGAAGGAGAGGGGGAGAGAGAGAGAGAGAGAGAGAATTGTTTGACACGATCGTCAAAATCCACTTGAAGTTCTTTTTCGTCGAATTTCTAAAGATTCATCCCAAAATCTCTTGCAAAACCAAATAAATAACATATTAGTAAAGAAAAAACATAGAAAAACAAAAGAGAGAGAGAGAGAGGGAGATAGAAAGAGAGAGGGAGAGAGAAAGAGGGAGAGAGAGTGAGAAAGAGACAGGGAGAGAGAGAGAGAGAGAGAGAGAGAGAGAGAGAGAGAGAGAGAGAGAGAGAGAGAGAGAGAGAGAGAGAGAGAAAGAGAGAGAGAGAGAGGGAGGGAGGGAGAGAGAGAGGGAGGGAGGGAGGGAGAGAGAGAGAGAGAGAGAGAGAGAGAGAGAGAGAGAGAGAGAGAGAGAGAGAGAGAGAGAGAGAGAGAGAGAGAGGGAGAGAGAGACAAAGGGAGAGAGAGAGAGAGGGAAGGGAGGGAGAGAGGGAGAGGGGGAGAGAGAGAGAGAGGGAAGGGAGGGAGAGAGGGAGAGAGAGAGAGGATGACAAACAGAGTTCTGCTATTGGCGTGCGCAAACCCGAAAGCAGAATGACGAATTTCGGGTTCTGGCTCAGTTAAAAAGAGAGCGTCGGTATAAGCGTCGGTATATGCGTCGGTATTTCCAGCAAACTATGGACGCATATACCGACACATATAACGACGCCGTGATTCCGAGGCATTGCAACTTTCCCAAATTTTCCGAGGGGTATACCGATGCCGACAGCTGCCCGTCGGTACACTGAACATCCGTATTCCCTTGATATGTTGTAGTGGATGACCAAATGTTTTGATCTGTTCTAAAAAATTTCACATATACTCTCAACATTTCTACTATAGATGAGCTTGCTCCAAGCACTCGGCGTGCGCCATAATTCCAGCAGTTGACCTGATCCAGCAAGGTCACTTTCTTGGCACCCTGTGTGCACCCCCTAAGTGTGCAAGATCCCGACCACATGCGTGAACCCGACGTGAAACGCATAGGGGGATGGATTTTTACTTTGAGGATACTTTGAGCTTTCTTTGAGATTGAGCTTGAGAAGACTTCAGTTGACTATTAGAGTGAGAGACTTGAGGATGAGAGTTGGAGTGCTTGAGTAGTGATTTTGACTAAGACTTTGACTTTTGACCAAGATTTGACCACGATGGAGGCCTTAGGCTTAGATCCGAGAACCTTAAGTGCTTTACTTCAAGTATTGACTAAATCCCAAAGGACTGCCATAAATAGTGATCGAGTGATGCGAGCACTAGAGGCAGTTTCAAAAGAGTTTGGACTCTTCAATGGCCGAGATATAACCAAGTTCTTGCAAATTTATGATGCTAAAATGGACTTTTATGGAGTATCTGCTTCTATGAAGCTTAGTGAATTTTCAAGGATGGTAATGCCTAGTGTCAAACCTAGCATTTATGCTCTTCAAGAGCGATCCATACATGGAGTGAATTTAAGAATCTGCTTAGAGAAGAGTATTACCTAGAGGACTTGGCCATGCCCACATGAAATGAATTTAGAGAGTGGGTGGCTACTCCAAATAAAGGCCTTGAGGTGACTGAGATACTTCGAGAGTTTGAAGAGCGATTTGATCAATTGAGCCATAATGACCAAGATGCTTTGGAACACGAGAAAGTAGAGCTCTTCATTAAGAGTGCTGACTCTGATTTGGCCTTAGAGCTAGGTGTCATGTTAGAAGACTTGAGTGAGCCTTTAGGATTGACTAAAGAATGGAGTAGAGTGCATAAGGCCATAGCAATGCTCTTGAGACGTAAGAGATGGAGGTCACATGTAGTGCAAGATAGAGTCGAGTATACTAAGGATTTGGAAATGCCTACTACAAGACCTCTAGTTTGTATGAATGAGATTGTGAGGGAGAAAAATGAATATGGAGTCAATCCAATGTCCCTTAATCAAACATATAAATTCAGAGAGAATCCAAAATATGAAAGAATTGAGGATAAGGAGATGAAAGAGGAGCTGTGTGAGGATATATATGAAGAAAACATTTCCATCTCTAGTGATAAAGAGATATATGAGGATGAGACTAGTGAAGGTGATGAGAAATTAGAAAGTGTTTTTGATGATGTGGTCTTAGTATGCATGCATCAAAATAATAGAGATGATGAGAAAGAGCAAGAGGTTGAGTTGATCGAGGAGCAAAAGGATATCTGAGAAGAAAATTCAAGTGAGTCATATGATGAGTCGAACTTGAGTGATGTTGAGAGTCTTAGTGACTTGTGTGTTGAATTAGTTAGTGAAGCAGGTGTCAAGGCTTTCCACAAAGAGGAAGATGGGGCACTGGTCACTGACTCTTCACAAGTTGAGTATACTCTCACTAGTACTCCTTAGGAAGTAGGACGGGGTGAGAGAGATGAGGTTGATGTAGAGGACAATAAAAGACATGATGAATTTTCTCCCAAGCATAATCTTTTGCATGATGAAGAATTGAATGTATGTGAACAAGTGTGTAGTGATGATGAGAATGAAGAATGCTTGAGTCTGATTGATTGCAGAGAGCTATTTTCAATAGGAATGTATGAAAATCTTATAACTCAAGATGATTTTGTTGATTTGATGTATGCTAGCTTAGACCTGCATGATTTTGAAGATGCACAAGTGAGAGAGTTAAATGAATCATCTTCACAAAATGAATGTATGTTGGATGAGAGTTTCGAGTTTAATCTGATTCAAATAAATGTATCTAGTGTCCAAATCAATGAAGTTTTTCCAAATATGTGTAGTGTGTTTGTTATCTTTTGGTTATTTTTAAGAGTGCAGGAAATGAGCAAGTAAAGATAATGGAGCTGACAAAGAAATAAAAAAGTTGTAAAAATTGTTTTCATTAGCTATCTTGTTTCAACCCTGATCTTTTTTGCACCATTGTTGAGATGCATTGCATATAAAGTATGCATATTTTGAGTAGAGAAGAGCACATGTTTTAATTCCCATAGGTGCACTCTCATTTGCACAATAAAACTCATATGTAAAAACTGATAAGAGAAGAGTTTTGAGTGAAAGAGAGAGGATTTGAGAGTGAGGTCAAGAGTGGTTGCATTTGAGAGTAGAGCTATGAGTGAAAAGTAATTGCTTCTTGATTTGCATCATCATTGAGAATGATTGCACCTAGAGTATGCATGTTTGAAAATGTAAGTGCACATGTGCTTTCAAATTGGTAGATGCACGTCCAATTTCACGTTACATAAGTTGTAAATACATCAAGAAAATTTGAGCTTTATAATGAGTGCGAAGCCTCGTCAGCGAACGCTAAATACCTCTTTTATTGCACCATTATGTTTTTGATGCACTTAAAGTATGCATACGTTAGGGCCCGCTACATGGCCGTGCATAGATACAGTTATTTTGTATATCCATGCACTTGATTTTACTGATGGATTTCTCATAGACTAACAAATACAGAGCTTGGTGGTGGTGTGTCCAGAGGCCACACAGGTTTGAAGGGGGTGGATTTCGTGGAGAATCTTTCTCAACAATCTCATTGTCATGACTGATCATTTTCTTTCATATGTAGAAAGGGAAAAACACTTGCATTTGTGCTCCCTATCTGGGACTTGCTGAGCATGAATGATTTTTTCAAATGAGTGTGTGGACATTATGGATAGGCACCGAGTGTTAATGTGTTTGCTTCAAGAGGAAACTTGCAAAAAAAAATTTGTTTTCTTTTTGGGGAGAACCGCTTCAAGGAGGACGAGATTGTATTCCACTGGTAGCGTGTTATTTTTTGTGTGGGGTGGGGGCAGATCGGGGAAGCTATGACGGTCACTGAGTTTGCGAAGAAGATCAAAAGAGGCAGCTTGCACGTGAAGGAGAGGGGGGAATATTAGAAGGAAAGGCAGCTTCTGGACAGGCTCCGCAGGGAGATATAGGGGCACTCTCTTTTCCCGAGATAGATATATGCGGCAGCAGGAGAGATTTAGAGGGAGGAAAAAGATTTCAACTTCTCGAGCTTTGCTACAGAGCTCAAGGCAAGCTAATCGGAGAAGGAGAGTGGATGGAAGAAAACTGATCATTTAAAAATGATGAGGACAATGGGGCTGGCTCATCATAGAGACGGGAAAGAAAAAGCACAGATACAACAGAAAGGAGCGGCAATTTTTTTGCTCATCATCAGGTACCTATTTATTTTATGCGACGGACAACCAGGACTGAGTTGGAATTTGTCTATGTACTGTTTTGATCATATCGCTACTCGGAAATGTCGCAATGAATGTAATTAGAATTATATGAAAGAAAACAAAAGGTTTTCTTTCATGATGATGAGATTTTGCTTTTTTTTTCACTTACACTATGAATTCGTTACACTGCTTTAGACCTCCTTTACAAAGATTCTCCATCGCGTAGATGCACTGAATACGTGTTGATTGGATGTATTCATATTGATAGTGCTATTCACCCATCTCTGTTTGCTACGCTGAGTTGTCATGCTGTTCATCTTCATGTGTTTCCACAGTCAAATTCATATGCTCATAGATATTCCTCACCTATACTCATCGCTGCTGTTACTTGATTGACTATGAACAATTAACGCAGATATGTCTACTCATCCTCAGTTTCCTTGTTCTTCTGCATCACACGACGTGACCTTCTTCTGATTTTCAACTTCGTTGTCCCTTTCTTTTTCAGTTAGACTCAAAATCGTGGCATGTCATTCAAGCTTGAGTATGTGTATATATTTACATAAAATTAGATTATGTTGTTTCATTTATTGTCTGTGAACCTTTGCGCGAGGAATCGCAAATGAAGAGGATAGTCATGCTTAATTCTGGTCATGTACTGCTCTTTATCTGAAATTCATATTAATTCTTATTCCATTTTTGAGATGGAGAGGGTTGGAAGATTTATCATATCTAAATTCATTTGCGTATCGAAAAAATCGAGAGTTTTTTATTAGTAGAGAAAGGACATCACGAAGGGAAGAATACGGAAGCACGACATGATTTGATCCGACAAAAAGGAAGAACGAGCGTGAAGCAGGGAGGCCTATGTTGCATATACACTTCTAAGAAGAAAGACTATTTCACGGAGAGTGCTAGCTATCAACTCACAAAGACTCGCCTCCAGCAAATCATCTTACGGTGCTGTCCGACTCTCAAGAGGAACTCTCTCAGAGTCCTTCTTCTCTAACCATGAGAATACTAACGCCCATACATACTTTTGTTTGATCTTAACGCATGCTCAAGGATCATCATTTGTCGTCTTTCGATTTTTTGTTTTAAATGTCCAACAGATGATCATTCTTATCTCCTCCTAGCAGAGAGCATTAAAAATTACAATGTCTTAAGACTGAAGGTGTACTACGTGCGTGCTGGAGTTTAAAATGATATGATCTATCGCAACTTCTCTGAAACGTAGGAGAACTCAATATCTACTTTGAGAAGGTAAATTTGAGTTTGATTTTGGCTACGAATTCCTGTGATCTGTTGAAAAGTCTGCGTCCTTTCATCTGCTCAGAACATATGTAGACAATCATCTCTCACACAATCATCAGACATCTGATGAACGAAAGTCTTAACATCTGAAGGAAACAATTGATGCGATGACATTGGTATGACATTTCAGTTATTTATATATAAAGAAAATCTCTTCTATGAATACGCTGGTAATTTTAAGGGAATTTGTAATATAACTGTTCGTGCTTAAATGCGCGGCAAATAACGTGAGGCATGTTCTTCAGTAGACTATGACGATCAATGCTTGTAAATGTAGTAAATGAGTTATTTGTTGATGATTGCACTTTGAAATCATTTATGTACGTGCAGTTGTGAATGATTATTTACCTCAATAGTGAATATTGAAAGAAAGGAACACTTGAATTTATCTTTAAGCGAGACATGATTTCAGCATACGATTTAACACAAAGAATTTAGTATAGTGCAAGGTTTGCCTAAAGCCTACAATATTTCAAACGTTTGTGCATTATCTTCCGCAAAAGTGTTTAGTACAGAGAAAGGATTTGTCTGACATTGAAGCTCTACTGCTAGGCAATGGAAGCCCAACGCATTACAAACATGCATGTTACACTATTTCCAGCTATGGTGATTGTTAAACTCTACGCTTTGCTATGATTTTTAAAGATGAGCTTGTAAAACATATGACAAGTTGTTTGATATGATGACAAACGTTTTGAGCTACTAAGCATTTTTTCTCAAAAAGTTCACATATACTCTCTACATTTCCACTACATCTGAGCTTGCTCCAAGCACCCGGCGTGCTCCATAATTCCAGCAGTTGATGTGATCCACCAAGGTCACTTTCTTGGCACCTTGTGTGCACCCCTAAGCGCGCATGATCCCGACCAAACCGTGATGATAGGAGGGATTTCTGAGGAATTCCACTTCTTCGTCGAGGACCAATGTTCGTATGAGGCTATCCTTGGGTAGCCTTTTATAGCCAAAGTGCGAATGGAAAGTAAGGCAATGGACGATCGATCTGCTTATGCCAGAATACGTTCAAGATGTGGTCTTCATTCTTTACAAGTAATGACAATGTGCCCAAATCATTGAAGAAATAGAAAGAATATAAGAAAGACACCCATTAACTCTCTTGACCATGATGATTCTATGCGTGCTATTTTAAATAAGTTCTAAAAATTTTATGAAAGACATTATAAAGATTTAGGAATTATATTACTTGATGAGAAGATAGAGAATGTGATCCACTTGGAAAGAAGTTCGACAACTCTGGAAGAGCTTCAGCAGGCATTTGAGATGAATGAAAAATCAGAAATGATTATGCTCAGTTCGATCGAAGAGTATGAAATGATTGATGATTTCCTTAGAGAGTATGAAGTGAAGGTGAACACAAATATAAGACTATTGACAAGAAAGTGAAACCTATACACTACAATATATAAGGGGCATTTTGATGTTCACTAGAAGAAATAGGGGGGGCGTAGCGACGCCCCCGAATTGAAAAAAAAAACGAGTACGGTCCCTTATGTGACGCTAGTGTCGCATAAGTGACAGTGATGTTTTCGATTTTTTTTTTAAAGGGGATATGTCGCATAAGCGATGCCTGAAGAGAGAGAGAGAGAGAGAGAGAGAGAGAGAGAGAGAGAGAGAGAGAGAGAGAGAGAGAGAGAGAGAGAGAGAGAGAGAGGGAGAGAGAGATGCAAAGAGAAAGACCAAGTATGCACACACACACACTTACACACACATACATATGCATACACACATAGACACACACACACATATACACACACACACACACATACACATAGACACACACACACATACACACACATATACACACATACACACAATGTTGCATACACACACATATACATGCACACACACATATATGCATACACACACATATGCATACGTAATGCACATGCAGACATACACATACATAATGCATACACATGCACACACATATACACATACACATACACATACACACACACATACACACATAGATACACATACACACACCTACACACACACATACACACACACATACACACACACATACATACACATACACACATACACACACATATATGCATACACAGACACATAGAGACACATGCACACACATACACATACATGCATACATAATGCATATGCATATGCTTAGATACATACATACTTACATGCATACACACACATATGCATACATAATGCACATGCATACATAAATCACATGCATAAATACACATACATAATGCATATGCATACATAATGCACATGCATACATACACATACATAATGCATACACACACATATGCATACATAATGCATACACACACATACACACACATACACACACATGCATACATACATGCATACACATACACACAGACACATACACACACATAGACACATACACACACATAAACAGATACACACTCATAGACACACACACATACACATAGACGCGCACACACATACACACACATATACACATACACATACAAACATAGACACATACACACATAATGATGCATTCACACACATTAACAGATGAAATCAGAACATATAAAAAACTTCTTGAAGAAGTTCATATTGTTGTAGATGATGGAAGATTGTCTTCTCAGAGAGTTCTCACTTTGGAAAGGCAGATCCGATTAGTCTTGTAGGAAAAGAGGAACTCATTCCAAGAACTTTTATCAATCCATGTGATAGTGATATCCTTGACTATGGTTACTAGGAAAATTTTCTTAGCTTGGTTGAAGAAATCAGTGCTAGAAGATCAGCAATTTGTAAATTTCAATGTGTTCTTGGGGAAATACCAACTGTTGTTGAGAGGCATAGCTGTCCATCCAATTCCATGATCGCAATGATAAGGGCTAGAAGCAAAGGATCATTGTCAAACTTGATACAACAGTGTGCATGCTTAGGATTATAGTTTGTAAACGGAGAGGAGTTGTTCTTTTCTGACTTTAATGATGCTTCGGCAATAATCCATTCTTTCTTTCTAGATGGTTTAACCTCCAAAGAATTCCTTTATCATTTAGTGTCTTCCCGAAAACTTGAAAAAGGGTATGGAGCTGAGGGGCCTGGAGAACTTTTTCGAAAATGTATGTATGGGTTAAGGGAAGTGTATTTAGCATATGATGGTTCTGTTCGGACACGAACAGACAATCATGTAATACAATTCAATTATGAAGTTTTGGAGAACATGGAAGAGGCAGACTTGAAATCAAAGGATCCGTAGAGTCCTGACCTTTGTTGAGAGCCTGTTGGTGTACTGGCTGTGACATTATTGATTGAACCAGCTTAGAGTTATGCGTTTTGCGAGTCTGCACCAACAAAGAGTAATCCCATTGAATTGGTAAAGGTAATCTTTGACAATTATGATCTCTTCTTATAGTTTTGATTTTAATGTAATGTTGTTAAAACCTAATTGGTTTTTGAGTTAAGACAAAACAAACAAAACTCTGGGAAGTTCAATCATCATGATTTGTTTTCCCTTCTCATTTTCTAGGAGACCCTTCTAAGATGCTCGAGCACATCTTCGAAAGTCATAGATCACAAATCCATCCTTGCTATTTCCTTGAACACAATAAAGAGGAAAACTAATCCAACAAGGGTAGCACTGCAGATTCAGAGACATCTTCACTGTTTCACACTTGGAATGTTACCAGTTTATAAGACCATGATAGAGTTACGTACCATCATCAAAATACTTGTTAGCCCCTTTTTTTCTTTAGTTTATAAAATACTATCTCAAACTTGAAGAAATCATGCATTTTTACTGCAACACATACACATACACACACACATATACACACACACAAAAACATACACACATAGACACATACACACATACACACATATATACATGCATACACACACATATGCATACATACACATACACACAAAGACACATACACACACATAGACACATACACACACATAAAAAAAAGTTCAATTTCTCCTGGCACATTTGTGCCGCGATTAACACGTGAGAGCAAGAAGATAACAAGAGAGAGAGAGAGAGAGAGCGCAAGAGAAAGAAGGCTGAGATTTCTGAATTGTTGGATTTAAGTCATCAGTTAATATCTACCCAAGGAGGCCAAGCTTTACTGAAATTATCTCAGGGTGGCATCTTTTCAAGCCATTTGATTTTATAAAATCATTTTTGGCTCGTAAAACATGAAATTCAAATGTTAAATATGTATTGTGACTCTCCTGCTACCATGCAATAATTCAGGCATCGGGTATAAAAGCTCCTTTGTGGAGAGGGATACAGGTCTTAAATATGACCTTTCCCCCTAGTGTAGAGTACACATATTTAAACAGTGTAGTTGTGCATGACAGTGAGATAATGCAGTGTCCTGTTGGCAATAAATGGTTAACAGATTGCCATACGGGAATTGTCCCAAGCATTTGCTATCAAAAAGGGACTAAAACTACTGTTCAGTTCCTAAAATGCCTTGAAAATGTTATGCATGAACGGCTTTTCCAAACAGGGTTCAGTGTTGGCTTCAAACGCATGTACTTAACAGATGAAATCAGAACATATAAAAAACTTCTTGAAGAAGTTCATATTGCTTAAAATATACATACAACAACAAAAACCCATTATTAGGTGCTTAAAAAAATAACTAACTCTGTCATAGAAAAAATAAACTTTTTTCTACCTCTTTGAATGTACGAAATGAAATTTCGTAGATACCAACAATACTTCCTACGTAACCAAGTTCGCTATCTATAAGGTTCATGTCGTTTGAGCTAGCACGTGATACTTGCTTGAAAGAAGCAGCAATACTAGAATCCTTTGTTTTACGTAAAGAATCAATGGATTTGATTTTAATATGATGTCCAAAAGTGCACATATTAGTGAACATTCGAGCGTGCAACTGTCAACATCTTCTCCTTTGGCCCCTGACATGGACCCACGTTTTAAACCCACAACCTGCCTACTGACGCTCAACGAGTTTCTCATGAAAAGAGATATAAGCTTATCTGTCTGCACATGATTTAACTAAAATAGGATTTTCTCCTGTGAATAATTCACATAATTCACTGCTAATGCTCCCTTATATATGCTTTCTGTCAATGGTGCACACTAACATCTCAACCGTATACGTGCCTACATGTAAACAAAACCTGATTACGCCTCAGACAGTGACCTAATGTAATATCAGAGATTGTTAAATCTAAGCAAATAACCTGAGCTCGAAACTGTGTCTTCTGCTTCCCATCAGTCCAGGCATATGGATTGATGTTCATCTCTCCATAGCTATGTGCCTCAAAAGTACCATGCAAGTTTTTATCAATGTAATTAAACAAAAATAGTGGCATCCCTGGTCGGACATTATTTACATAGCTGATATGAGAAGCTTGAGGGCCTGGACATGTACAAAAGCTAATGATCAAGCTACTATTCATGCATAAGGATGTTCCTAAAATAAAACCAAGCCCACGATTCCAAGTAAGCTTTAGATTCACCATTCTTCTCTGCATTCGCACGAAAGCCATACCAAAAACACGCACACACATTAACATGCAGTAATATGTGAAGGGAGAGAGAGAGAGAGAGAGAGAGATGAGAGAAATAAGGGCACAGAACGAAATGGTGTCCACATGACGAGGACGTGGAAAAACATACTATCGAAAGCACAGTGGAATCTCAAAATGAGAAATCCAAACCATGATATGATGCATAATGGTTTAAAGGGAGAGACGCATTCATTGTAAGTCGCATGGTCACAGCCAAAAATCACAACAGCAAGCTCCTCCGTCGGAAGGTTCAAGAACGAGAGTGGTGATGAAGGAGGTGTTGGTGCATTTTGCCCAAGCCTACATGCTTGATATGCTTGATATTATCCTCATTTGTAAGTCACATGAGTAGTCATGTGAACACCTCTTGTAAAAGAGTACATTTTATCTCTTGTAAATGGAAAAAGAAAAAAGTAAAGGGATGGCTTACCTCATCCATGATGTAAAAGCAAATTCGTGGCTCCAACTACCAAAATCACGAATTTTTGAGCTGAGGGAATCTCTCCTAACTTTGGGGATCACTTTTAGGTGGAGCCATTCGAATTCGAATTCAAAACTCCCTCCAAGAATAGCTATAAAAGGAGCAAGAAGGAAGAGGCGATCAGCAAGCCTTGTACGTGACCACTTCATGTCATTTTGTAGAGATTGAAGAGCTTACTCCATAGCTCTATCATTCTACTCCCATTGTGCAAAGATTCATTGCCAATGTGGTTGTAATCATATGTGAATCTATACATTTATTATCATCTACCTCTCTGTTTTGTTCTCTGCTATACTCACTCAGAGCAGTAACTTCAGAAGGTCATATCTCGAGTTTTACTGAACATTTTTCAGTGTTTTAAAGTGCGTTGGATAGCTCTCACTGTCTAGTTTCTACCTATAAATTTTCAAGGTCATTGGATTTATACTTTTGGAGATATCTGCATTTTACTGCTTACTGGTCTATCTCTGCAGAGCCCCGAGAATTGTGGGAATGTTCCAGAACTTGATGAAACTTGTTCTCAGTGCTCAGTCCATCATTTGAAGTGTTTTAACTTGGAATAGGAAGCTTGCTAAGTCTATTTGCTATGCCCAAAAGGAATTTTTCTAATTCCTTCCAGGTTGAGAGCACTGTTCATTTTTTCCAGCAGGTGTATGTCCAAAAATAGCAAGTTTTGGGAGCTAGTCATTTCGCAACTAGCCTGTCTTGACTTAAACTTTTAGGATACATGTTCCAAAGTACTTGGCTGATATTTTGGTGGATTTAGGAAGCTCAAAGGGTCTACTAATCAACTCTGAAGTCTCAGTTGGCTGGTGTGAAGCTGGTTGTAGCGGCACCTACTCATCTTTGGATTGCATCCACCATCTCTCTTCACAGTGGTATCAGAGCATAGTCAAGCAACATGGGAGATGGATTTCCATCAACAATTGACAAATTGGATCGAAACAACTACCCGGCATGGTCTCTAAGGATGGAGGCTTACCTTCAAGGAAGGAATCTATATGGATTCATATCCGGAGATGAAGCAATGCCAACCATGAGGAACAAAGGGCAACCATCACATGAGGAAGTGGAAGGACTTTCGAATTGGTGTTCGAAGGATGCACTTGCAAGGTCCTATATTCTAAACTCAATCTCTGATTTTCTTTTACCTCATGTCAAGGGATGCAAGACATCAAGAGAAACCTGGAATGCACTTGCTTCTTTCTTCTCTTCCAACACTCGAGCAAGGAAGAACCAATTGTGGATGGAGTTCACAACAATGAAGAAAAGCCCGAAGCAAAATGTGACTGATTATGTCACAAAGATGAAGGAGATTTCCGACCAACTTGGAAGCATTGGAGAGGTAATTGAAGAGGAGCAAATCATAAGACAAATCATGAATGGAATCAAAGCAGACGACAAGTGGGAGTCATTCACAACAGCCATGGATTTATACATGGATATGCATGTACCCGACCTCAACACACTCATGGGCCAACTCTTCACTCATGAAGCAAAGATTAGCAAAGGTGGTGAGTCCTCAAGAGGTAATCAAACTTCTGCCTTATATTCTGATAAAGCTAAGGTCAAGGACAAGTCAAAGAATAGAAAGAATGAAGATGAAGGAAGCTCTTTCCAAGCAAACTTTGCAGGTAGAGGACGAGCTAGAGGAAGAGGCAGAAGTGGAAAGCAAGGCAGGGGGAGATTCCAATCATCTCAACCTTGCAACATATGTGGCTTATCTAACCATACTACTGAAGAATGTTTCAGGAATCCAAGGAACTCAAGAGGAAGAGGATTCAATAGAGGTGGCTATGGATCAAATAGAGGCAGGTACAATGGAGGCTACAACAACAACTACTACAACAACAATTACAACAACAACAACAACTATCAAAGTGGCCATAGAGGAAGAAGAGATTACAATAACTATGCAAAGGACCAAAGTCAAGAAGATTCATTATTGATTATGAATCTATCAACGAAGAAGGGTAAGGATGATGATCACATATTTTACATTGATTCGGGATGCTCGAACCATGTAGCAGGAAATGTGGCTTTACTTTCTGATTTGGAAGATCCTCATAACAAGCATGAAGTGCAGACAGGAGATGACACAAAGCACTCAGTGGAGAAGATAGGTAATGTGAAGACATCAGATGGGAATATGAACCTCTTAAGCAAAGTCTTGTATGTCCCTACAATTACCAAAAATTTAATAAGTGTTGGACAGATTGTTGAAAAAGGATTGCAGGTTAGATTCAATCGATTTGGAGCATATGTTGAAGACCTAAGGCAAGGCTTTCGAAGGATTGCCAAAGGAGAAAAGACAGGAAGGCTTTTCACTTTTGAAGTGGAAGATACAAAGAACATAGCTTTGTTTAGCTATGGATCTCAAACTCTAACAGAGTTGGAGATATGGCACAAAAGGCTTGCTCACATTGGTGAGAGGACACTCAAACAGATTTGCAGGGACCAAAGTGTACTTGGTTTGCCTAATATCACAAGGCAACACATGATTTATAAGTGTGAAGCTTGTCAACTCGGCAAGGCTCATAGACAACCTTTCAATAAGAAAGGATATATGTATCAAAATCCTTTGGATCTAGTGCACACGGATGTGTGGGGTCCAAGTAAGGAGCCATCTATATCAGGCTCAAGATATTATGTGTCTTTCATAGATGATTGTAGCAGGTGGACCATTCTGTTTTTCATGAAGCACAAGGATGAAGTGTTTAATTGCTTTAAGAAGTATATTGCTCTTGTTGAAAATCAAACAGGTAGGACTTTGAAAAGACTCAGATCAGATGGTGGAGGAGAATACTTCTCTTCTGAATTTGATGCCTTCTTGCATGAAAGAGGCATTAAAAGGGAAGTCACTACAAGGTATACACCCGAACTCAATGGTGTAGCAGAGAGGAGGAACAGAGCTATTGTCGAAGCTGCAAGGTCCATGCTCAACGAAAAGGGATTGCCGAACTACCTATGGGCAGAGGCTGTGTCGACAGCCACATATCTCATAAATAGACTTCCATCTAAGTCACTAGATGGAACCACTCCATATGAAGTGTGGAATGGAAGAAGACCTAGTCTAGAGCATTGTAAAATCTTTGGATGCTTAGCCTATGCTCACATTCCTTCTCAAGTAAGAGGGAAATTGGATCCCAAGGCAGAGAAGTGTGTATTCATTGGTTATGATCAAAACCAAAAAGGATATAGATTGTACAATCCAACCAATAAAGGATTTTCTGTGAGTAGAGATGTAATTTTTGATGAAAACAAATCATGGTTTGATGATGACAGGAAAGTGAAGCTGCCATATGACTTGGATGAAGATTTTCCATCACTTCAACCAAAGGAGCCAAAGCAGATTGAAGAAAGTGATTCGGAGATTGACCTAGAAGACTTGGAAAGACTAAAGCTATGGAAGAACAAAGGTAAAGCAAAGATGCAGGATGCTACATATGGACCCGAGAGCTCACATCAACCACTTAGAAGGTCTTCGAGGGAGAAGAAGAAACCAGAGAGGTTTGGTTATGATACTTCTTTGGTCACCAAGCACTCAATCTACATTGCAAAGGATTCAACCAATGAAGAACCTACCACATTCGAAGAAGCACAAAGCAAGAAAGCTTGGAGAGATGCAATGGATGAAGAAATGGAAGCCTTGAAGGAGAATGACACTTGGGAGCTTGTACCTAACAAGCCATCTATGAAGATAATCGGATCTCGATGGATATACAAAATCAAGAGGAATCCAGATGGAAGTATAAATAGACACAAAGCAAGGTTAGTTGCTAAAGGGTTTGCTCAAACCCATGGTATTGATTATGAGGAGACTTTCTCTCCTGTTGCAAAAATGCCTACAATTAGGGTTCTCATAAGTCTTGCTGCATCTAGAAATTGGAATCTTTATCAACTTGATGTAAAGAATGCCTTCTTGAATGGATGGATTTCTGAGGAAGTGTATATGGCACAACCTCCTGGATATGAGGATGCACATCATCCTAACTATGTATGCAAACTAAAGAAAGCTTTGTATGGATTGAAGCAAGCTCCAAGAGCTTGGAATTTCAGATTGGTTACTTATTTGCAGGACCAAGGATTCAAAGCTAGCAAGGCGGATACCTCTTTGTTCATAAAGAGGAATGGATCTGAAGTGATCTATTTATGTGTGTATGTTGATGATATTATTATCACAGGCAATGATCTTGAAGGAATCAAACAGGTAAAGAGTCAAATGAAGGAGGAGTTCAAAATAAGTGACCTCGGACCACTCACTTATTTTCTTGGATTGGAGTTGATCTACACAGATTCAGGTATATACATCACACAAAGGAAGTATGTCCATGACATGCTCGTCAAGTTCAAGATGGAAAATACAAAGTGTGCAGGTACACCTATGGAGCAAAATCATAAGCTTAGTGCTTATGAAGGAGAGCCAATTGAAGACATCACAAGCTATCAAAGCTTGGTTGGAAGTTTGAACTATGCAACACTCAGAAGGGTGGATATATGCTATAGTGTTAGCATATTGAGTCAGTTTATGCATAAGCCGAGAAGACCACATATGGAAGCGGCCAAGCGAGTCCTCAAGTACCTAAAGGGGACCATGAATGAAGGTTCAAAAATCATTTCTTGGTCATCGAAGAAGCAACCAACCGTGGCATTATCTTCTACTGAAGCTGAATATAGAGGTTTGGCTAATGCAACTCAAGAAATCATGTGGTTAAAATCTTTGTACACAGATCTTGGACTTCATTCTTCAACACCTCACATTTTTGGTGACAACACAAGCTCACTACATCTAGCAGCTAATCCGGTATACCATGCTAGAACCAAGCATATTGAAGTCCACTACCATTATGTAAGGGAGAAGCTAATGAGCAAGGATATTCAACTATCCTACGTCTCTACAGATATGCAATGTGCAGACATGTTGACGAAAGCTCTTGATGGTACGAAATTAAGTAGATTCAAGTTGATGATTGGTTTGCAGGAAATCAAGGACAATTGAAGACTTATTTGGAGGCCAAGCATGTTAGGCTTGAGGGGGAGCTGTTGGTGCATTTTGCCCAAGCCTACATGCTTGATATGCTTGATATTATCCTCATTTGTAAGTCACATGAGTAGTCATGTGAACACCTCTTGTAAAAGAGTACATTTTATCTCTTGTAAATGGAAAAAGAAAAAAGTAAAAGGATGGCTTACCTCATCCATGATGTAAAAGCAAATTCGTGGCTCCAACTACCAAAATCACGAATTTTTGAGCTGAGGGAATCTCTCCTAACTTTGGGGATCACTTTTAGGTGGAGCCATTCGAATTGGAATTCAAAACTCCCTCCAAGAATAGCTATAAAAGGAGCAAGAAGGAAGAGGCGATCAGCAAGCCTTGTACGTGACCACTTCATGTCATTTTGTAGAGATTGAAGAGCTTACTCCATAGCTCTATCATTCTACTCCCATTGTGCAAAGATTCATTGCCAATGTGGTTGTAATCATATGTGAATCTATACATTTATTATCATCTACCTCTCTGTTTTGTTCTCTGCTATACTCACTCAGAGCAGTAACTTCAGAAGGTCATATCTCGAGTTTTACTGAACATTTTTCAGTGTTTTAAAGTGCGTTGGATAGCTCTCACTGTCTAGTTTCTACCTATAAATTTTCAAGGTCATTGGATTTATACTTTTGGAGATATCTGCATTTTACTGCTTACTGGTCTATCTCTGCAGAGCCCCGAGAATTGTGGGAATGTTCCAGAACTTGATGAAACTTGTTCTCAGTGCTCAGTCCATCATTTGAAGTGTTTTAACTTGGAATAGGAAGCTTGCTAAGTCTATTTGCTATGCCCAAAAGGAATTTTTCTAATTCCTTCCAGGTTGAGAGCACTGTTCATTTTTTCCAGCAGGTGTATGTCCAAAAATAGCAAGTTTTGGGAGCTAGTCATTTCGCAACTAGCCTGTCTTGACTTAAACTTTTAGGATACATGTTCCAAAGTACTTGGCTGATATTTTGGTGGATTTAGGAAGCTCAAAGGGTCTACTAATCAACTCTGAAGTCTCAGTTGGCTGGTGTGAAGCTGGTTGTAGCGGCACCTACTCATCTTTGGATTGCATCCACCATCTCTCTTCACAGTGGTATCAGAGCATAGTCAAGCAACATGGGAGATGGATTTCCATCAACAATTGACAAATTGGATCGAAACAACTACCCGGCATGGTCTCTAAGGATGGAGGCTTACCTTCAAGGAAGGAATCTATATGGATTCATATCCGGAGATGAAGCAATGCCAACCATGAGGAACAAAGGGCAACCATCACATGAGGAAGTGGAAGGACTTTCGAATTGGTGTTCGAAGGATGCACTTGCAAGGTCCTATATTCTAAACTCAATCTCTGATTTTCTTTTACCTCATGTCAAGGGATGCAAGACATCAAGAGAAACCTGGAATGCACTTGCTTCTTTCTTCTCTTCCAACACTCGAGCAAGGAAGAACCAATTGTGGATGGAGTTCACAACAATGAAGAAAAGCCCGAAGCAAAATGTGACTGATTATGTCACAAAGATGAAGGAGATTTCCGACCAACTTGGAAGCATTGGAGAGGTAATTGAAGAGGAGCAAATCATAAGACAAATCATGAATGGAATCAAAGCAGACGACAAGTGGGAGTCATTCACAACAGCCATGGATTTATACATGGATATGCATGTACCCGACCTCAACACACTCATGGGCCAACTCTTCACTCATGAAGCAAAGATTAGCAAAGGTGGTGAGTCCTCAAGAGGTAATCAAACTTCTGCCTTATATTCTGATAAAGCTAAGGTCAAGGACAAGTCAAAGAATAGAAAGAATGAAGATGAAGGAAGCTCTTTCCAAGCAAACTTTGCAGGTAGAGGACGAGCTAGAGGAAGAGGCAGAAGTGGAAAGCAAGGCAGGGGGAGATTCCAATCATCTCAACCTTGCAACATATGTGGCTTATCTAACCATACTACTGAAGAATGTTTCAGGAATCCAAGGAACTCAAGAGGAAGAGGATTCAATAGAGGTGGCTATGGATCAAATAGAGGCAGGTACAATGGAGGCTACAACAACAACTACTACAACAACAATTACAACAACAACAACAACTATCAAAGTGGCCATAGAGGAAGAAGAGATTACAATAACTATGCAAAGGACCAAAGTCAAGAAGATTCATTATTGATTATGAATCTATCAACGAAGAAGGGTAAGGATGATGATCACATATTTTACATTGATTCGGGATGCTCGAACCATGTAGCAGGAAATGTGGCTTTACTTTCTGATTTGGAAGATCCTCATAACAAGCATGAAGTGCAGACAGGAGATGACACAAAGCACTCAGTGGAGAAGATAGGTAATGTGAAGACATCAGATGGGAATATGAACCTCTTAAGCAAAGTCTTGTATGTCCCTACAATTACCAAAAATTTAATAAGTGTTGGACAGATTGTTGAAAAAGGATTGCAGGTTAGATTCAATCGATTTGGAGCATATGTTGAAGACCTAAGGCAAGGCTTTCGAAGGATTGCCAAAGGAGAAAAGACAGGAAGGCTTTTCACTCTTGAAGTGGAAGATACAAAGAACATAGCTTTGTTTAGCTATGGATCTCAAACTCTAACAGAGTTGGAGATATGGCACAAAAGGCTTGCTCACATTGGTGAGAGGACACTCAAACAGATTTGCAGGGACCAAAGTGTACTTGGTTTGCCTAATATCACAAGGCAACACATGATTTATAAGTGTGAAGCTTGTCAACTCGGCAAGGCTCATAGACAACCTTTCAATAAGAAAGGATATATGTATCAAAATCCTTTGGATCTAGTGCACACGGATGTGTGGGGTCCAAGTAAGGAGCCATCTATATCAGGCTCAAGATATTATGTGTCTTTCATAGATGATTGTAGCAGGTGGACCATTCTGTTTTTCATGAAGCACAAGGATGAAGTGTTTAATTGCTTTAAGAAGTATATTGCTCTTGTTGAAAATCAAACAGGTAGGACTTTGAAAAGACTCAGATCAGATGGTGGAGGAGAATACTTCTCTTCTGAATTTGATGCCTTCTTGCATGAAAGAGGCATTAAAAGGGAAGTCACTACAAGGTATACACCCGAACTCAATGGTGTAGCAGAGAGGAGGAACAGAGCTATTGTCGAAGCTGCAAGGTCCATGCTCAACGAAAAGGGATTGCCGAACTACCTATGGGCAGAGGCTGTGTCGACAGCCACATATCTCATAAATAGACTTCCATCTAAGTCACTAGATGGAACCACTCCATATGAAGTGTGGAATGGAAGAAGACCTAGTCTAGAGCATTGTAAAATCTTTGGATGCTTAGCCTATGCTCACATTCCTTCTCAAGTAAGAGGGAAATTGGATCCCAAGGCAGAGAAGTGTGTATTCATTGGTTATGATCAAAACCAAAAAGGATATAGATTGTACAATCCAACCAATAAAGGATTTTCTGTGAGTAGAGATGTAATTTTTGATGAAAACAAATCATGGTTTGATGATGACAGGAAAGTGAAGCTGCCATATGACTTGGATGAAGATTTTCCATCACTTCAACCAAAGGAGCCAAAGCAGATTGAAGAAAGTGATTCGGAGATTGACCTAGAAGACTTGGAAAGACTAAAGCTATGGAAGAACAAAGGTAAAGCAAAGATGCAGGATGCTACATATGGACCCGAGAGCTCACATCAACCACTTAGAAGGTCTTCGAGGGAGAAGAAGAAACCAGAGAGGTTTGGTTATGATACTTCTTTGGTCACCAAGCACTCAATCTACATTGCAAAGGATTCAACCAATGAAGAACCTACCACATTCGAAGAAGCACAAAGCAAGAAAGCTTGGAGAGATGCAATGGATGAAGAAATGGAAGCCTTGAAGGAGAATGACACTTGGGAGCTTGTACCTAACAAGCCATCTATGAAGATAATCGGATCTCGATGGATATACAAAATCAAGAGGAATCCAGATGGAAGTATAAATAGACACAAAGCAAGGTTAGTTGCTAAAGGGTTTGCTCAAACCCATGGTATTGATTATGAGGAGACTTTCTCTCCTGTTGCAAAAATGCCTACAATTAGGGTTCTCATAAGTCTTGCTGCATCTAGAAATTGGAATCTTTATCAACTTGATGTAAAGAATGCCTTCTTGAATGGATGGATTTCTGAGGAAGTGTATATGGCACAACCTCCTGGATATGAGGATGCACATCATCCTAACTATGTATGCAAACTAAAGAAAGCTTTGTATGGATTGAAGCAAGCTCCAAGAGCTTGGAATTTCAGATTGGTTACTTATTTGCAGGACCAAGGATTCAAAGCTAGCAAGGCGGATACCTCTTTGTTCATAAAGAGGAATGGATCTGAAGTGATCTATTTATGTGTGTATGTTGATGATATTATTATCACAGGCAATGATCTTGAAGGAATCAAACAGGTAAAGAGTCAAATGAAGGAGGAGTTCAAAATAAGTGACCTCGGACCACTCACTTATTTTCTTGGATTGGAGTTGATCTACACAGATTCAGGTATATACATCACACAAAGGAAGTATGTCCATGACATGCTCGTCAAGTTCAAGATGGAAAATACAAAGTGTGCAGGTACACCTATGGAGCAAAATCATAAGCTTAGTGCTTATGAAGGAGAGCCAATTGAAGACATCACAAGCTATCAAAGCTTGGTTGGAAGTTTGAACTATGCAACACTCACAAGGGTGGATATATGCTATAGTGTTAGCATATTGAGTCAGTTTATGCATAAGCCGAGAAGACCACATATGGAAGCGGCCAAGCGAGTCCTCAAGTACCTAAAGGGGACCATGAATGAAGGTTCAAAAATCATTTCTTGGTCATCGAAGAAGCAACCAACCGTGGCATTATCTTCTACTGAAGCTGAATATAGAGGTTTGGCTAATGCAACTCAAGAAATCATGTGGTTAAAATCTTTGTACACAGATCTTGGACTTCATTCTTCAACACCTCACATTTTTGGTGACAACACAAGCTCACTACATCTAGCAGCTAATCCGGTATACCATGCTAGAACCAAGCATATTGAAGTCCACTACCATTATGTAAGGGAGAAGCTAATGAGCAAGGATATTCAACTATCCTACGTCTCTACAGATATGCAATGTGCAGACATGTTGACGAAAGCTCTTGATGGTACGAAATTAAGTAGATTCAAGTTGATGATTGGTTTGCAGGAAATCAAGGACAATTGAAGACTTATTTGGAGGCCAAGCATGTTAGGCTTGAGGGGGAGCTGTTGGTGCATTTTGCCCAAGCCTACATGCTTGATATGCTTGATATTATCCTCATTTGTAAGTCACATGAGTAGTCATGTGAACACCTCTTGTAAAAGAGTACATTTTATCTCTTGTAAATGGAAAAAGAAAAAAGTAAAAGGATGGCTTACCTCATCCATGATGTAAAAGCAAATTCGTGGCTCCAACTACCAAAATCACGAATTTTTGAGCTGAGGGAATCTCTCCTAACTTTGGGGATCACTTTTAGGTGGAGCCATTCGAATTCGAATTCAAAACTCCCTCCAAGAATAGCTATAAAAGGAGCAAGAAGGAAGAGGCGATCAGCAAGCCTTGTACGTGACCACTTCATGTCATTTTGTAGAGATTGAAGAGCTTACTCCATAGCTCTATCATTCTACTCCCATTGTGCAAAGATTCATTGCCAATGTGGTTGTAATCATATGTGAATCTATACATTTATTATCATCTACCTCTCTGTTTTGTTCTCTGCTATACTCACTCAGAGCAGTAACTTGAGAAGGTCATATCTCGAGTTTTACTGAACATTTTTCAGTGTTTTAAAGTGCGTTGGATAGCTCTCACTGTCTAGTTTCTACCTATAAATTTTCAAGGTCATTGGATGTATACTTTTGGAGATATCTGCATTTTACTGCTTACTGGTCTATCTCTGCAGAGCCCCGAGAATTGTGGGAATGTTCCAGAACTTGATGAAACTTGTTCTCAGTGCTCAGTCCATCATTTGAAGTGTTTTAACTTGGAATAGGAAGCTTGCTAAGTCTATTTGCTATGCCCAAAAGGAATTTTTCTAATTCCTTCCAGGTTGAGAGCACTGTTCATTTTTTCCAGCAGGTGTATGTCCAAAAATAGCAAGTTTTGGGAGCTAGTCATTTCGCAACTAGCCTGTCTTGACTTAAACTTTTAGGATACATGTTCCAAAGTACTTGGCTGATATTTTGGTGGATTTAGGAAGCTCAAAGGGTCTACTAATCAACTCTGAAGTCTCAGTTGGCTGGTGTGAAGCTGGTTGTAGCGGCACCTACTCATCTTTGGATTGCATCCACCATCTCTCTTCACAGGAGGACGTCCAACCCTAGAGGAAGGAGAATGAAGGCCTTTGCATGCAACCATCAACATCTTCTCCTTCGTCCCCTGACATGGACCAACATTGTAAACCCACAACCAGTCTAATGACACTCAACGAGTTTCTCATGAAAAGAGATATAAGCTTATCTATGTGCACATGATTTAGCTCAAATAGGATTTTCTCCTGTGAATAAATCACATAATTGGCTGCTAATGCTCCCTTGTATATGCTTTCTGGCAATGGTGCACATTGACGTCTCAATCGTACACATGCCTACATGTAAACAAACCTCATTACGCCTCAGACAATGACCTAATGTAATACCATGTGTTTCCACAGTCAAATTCATATGCTCAGAGATATTCCTCACCTATACTCATCGATGCTATTACTTGATTGACTATGAACAATTGACCCAGATATGTCTACTCATCCTCAGTTTCCTTGTTCTTCTGCATCACACGACTTGACCTTCTTCTGATTTTCAACTTGGTTGTCCCTTTCTTTTTCAGTTAAACTCAAAATCGTGGCATGTCATTCAAGCTTGAGTATGTGTATATATTTACATAAAATTAGATTATGTTGTTTCATTTATTGTCTGTGAACCTTTGCACGACGAATCGCAAATGAAGAGGATAGTCATGCTTAATTCCGGTCATGTACTGCTCTTTATCTCAAATTCATATTAATTCTTATTCCATTTTTGAGATGGAGAGGGTTGGAAGATTTATTATATCTAAATTCATTTGCGTATCGAAAAAATCGAGAGTTTTTTATTAGTAGAGAAAGGACATCATGAAGGGAAGAATAGGGAAGCACGACATGATTTGATCCGACAAAAAGGAAGAACGAGCCTGAAGCAGGGAGGCCTATGTTGCATATACACTTCTAAGAAGAAAGACTATTTCACGGAGAGTGCTAGCTATCAACTCACAAAGACTCGCCTCCAGCAAATCATCTTACGGTGCTGTCCGACTCTCAAGAGGAACTCTCTCAGAGTCCTTCTTCTCTAACCATGAGAATACTAACGACCATACATACTTTTGTTTGATCTTGACGCATGTTCAAGGATCATCATTTGTCGTCTTTCGATTTTTTGTTTTAAATGTCCAACAGATGATCATTCTTATCTCCTCCTAGCAGAGAGCATTAAAAATTACAATGTTTTAAGGCTGAAGGTGTACTACGTGCGTGCTGGAGTTTAAAATGATATGATCTATCGCAACTTCTCTGAAACGTAGGAGAACTCAATATCTACTTCGAGAAGGTAAATTTGAGTTTGATTTTGGCTACGAATTCCTGTGATCTGTTGAAACGTCTGCGTCCTTTCAGCTCCTCAGAACATATGTAGACAATCATGTCTCACACAATCATCAGACATCTGATGAACGAAAGTCTTAACATCTGAAGGAAACAATTGATGCGATGACAGTGGTATGACATTTCAGTTATTTATATATAAAGAAAATCTCTTCTATGAATACGCTGGTAATTTTAAGGGAATTTGTAATATAACTGTTCGTGCTTAAATGCGCGGCAAATGACGTGAGGCATGTTCTTCAGTAGACTATGACGATCAATGCTTGTGAATGTAGTAAATGAGTTATTTGTTGATGATTGCACTTTGAAATAATTTATGTACGTGCAGTTGTGAATGATTATTTACCTCAATAGTGAATATTGAAAGAAAGGAACACTTGAATTTATCTTTAAGTGAGACATGATTTCAGCATACAATTTAACACAAAGAATTTAATATAGTGCAAGGTTTGCCTAAAGCCTACAATATTTCAAACGTTTGTGCATTATCTTCCTCAAAAGTGTTTAGTACAGAGAAAGGATTTGTCTGACATTGAAGCTCTACTGCTAGGCAATGGAAGCCCAATGCATTACAAACGTGCATGTTACACTATTTCCTGCTATGCTGATTGTTAAACTCTACACTTTGCTATGATTTTTAAAGATGAGCTTGGAAAACATATGACAAACGTTTTGAGCTACTAAGCATTTTTTCTCAAAAAGTTCACATATACTCTCTACATTTCCACTACACCTGAGCTTGCTCCAAGCACCCGGCGTGCGCCATAATTCCAGCAATTGATCTGATCCACCAAGGTCACTTTCTTGGCACCTTGTGTGCACCCCTAAGCGCGCATGATCCCGACCAAACCGTGATGATAGGAGGGATTTCTGAGGAATTCCACTTCTTCGTTGAGGACCAATGTTCGTATGAGGCTATCCTTGGGTATCCTTTTATAGCCAAAGTGCGAATGGAAAGTAAGGCAATGGACGATCGATCTGCTTATGCCAGAATACGTTTAAGATGTGGTCTTCATTCTTTACAAGTAATGACAATGTGCCCAAATCATTGAAGAAATAGAAAGAATATAAGAAAGACACCCATTAACTCTCATGACAATGATGATTCTATGCCTGCTGGAGAGTATGGGGCTTCTAGTGATCAAATTTTTTTGTTAGGATCCACTACTAAGTGAGACAATTGTGGGACTTGGTTTGATGTATCACGCGATTCTGTACATAGCTTTGAGAGTTTCTCTCTTTATTCATCTCCATTTAAGTTGCTGTGTTTACAAAACGAAAAAATTTTAAATAAGTTCTAAAAATTTTATGAAAGACATTATAAAGATTTAGGAATTATATTACTTGATGAGAAGATATACAATGTGATCGAGTTGGAAAGAAGTTCGACTACTCTGGAAGAGCTTCAGCAGGCATTTGAGATGAATGAAAAATCAGAAATGATTATGCTCAGTTCGATCGAAGAGTATGAAATGATTGATGATTTCCTTAGAGAGTATGAAGTGAATGTGAACACAAATATAAGACTATTGACAAGAAAGTGAAACCTATACACTACAATATATAAGGGGCATTTTGATGTTCACTACAAGAAATAGGGGGGGCGTAGCGACGCCCCCGAATTGAAAAAAAAAACGAGTACTGTCGCTTATGCGACGCTAGTGTCGCATAAGTGACAGTGATGTTTTCGATTTTTCTTTTTGAAGGGGATATGTGGCATAAGCGATGCCTGAAGAGAGAAAGAGAGAGAGAGAGAGAGAGAGAGAGAGAGAGAGAGAGAGAGAGAGAGAGAGAGAGAGAGAGAGAGATAGGGAGAGAGAGATGCAAAGAGAAAGACCAAGTATGCACACACACACACTTACACACACATACATATGCCTACACACATAGACACACACACACACACATATACACACACACACATATATACACATAGACACACACACACATACACACACATATACACACATACACACATAATGTTGCATACACACACATATACATGCACACACACATAGATGCATACACACACATATGCATACGTAATGCACATGCAGACATACACATACATAATGCATACACATGCACACACATATACACATACACATACACACACACATACACACATACACACACATACACACACCTACACACACACACATACATACACATACACACATACACACACATATATGCATACACAGACACATAGAGATACATGATACATGCACACACATACACATACATGCATACATAATGCATATGCATACGCATAGATACATACATACATGCATACACACACATATGTATACATAATGCACATGCATACATAAATCACATGCATACATACACATACATAATGCATATGCATACATAATCCACATGCATACATACACATACATAATGCATACACACACACATGCATACATAATGCATACACACACATACACACACATACACACACATGCATACATACATGCATACACATACACACAGACAAATACACACACATAGACACATACACACACATAAATAGATACACACTCATAGACACACACACATACACATAGACGCACACACACATACACACACATATACACACACACATACAAACATAGACACATACACACATAATGATGCATTCACACACATTAACAGATGAAATCAGAACATATAAAAAACTTCTTGAAGAAGTTCATATTGTTGTAGATGATGGAAGATTGTCTTCTCAGAGAGTTCTCACTTTGGAAAGGCAGATCCGATTAGTCTTGTAGGAAAAGAGGAACTCATTCCAAGAACTTCTATCAATCCATGTCATAGTGATATCCTTGACTATGGTTACTAGGAAAATTTTCTTAGCTTGGTTGAAGAAATCAGTGCTAGAAGATCAGCAATTTGTGAATTTCAATGTGTTCTTGGGGAAATACCAACCGTTGTTGAGAGGCATAGCTGTCCATCCAATTCCATGATGGCAATGATAAGGGCTGGAAGCAAAGGATCATTGTCAAACTTGATACAACAGTGTGCATGCTTAGGTTTATAGTCTGTAAATGGAGAGGAGTTGTTCTTTTCTGACTTTCATGATGCTTCGGCAATAATTCATTCTTTGTTTCTAGATGGTTTAACCTCCAAAGAATTCCTTTATCATTTAGTGTCTTCCCGAAAACTTGAAAAAGGGTATGGAGCTGAGGGGCCTGGAGAACTTTTTCGAAAATGTATGTATGGGTTAAGGGAAGTGTATTTAGCATATGATGGTTCTGTTCGGACACGAACAGACCATCATGTAATACAATTCAATTATGAAGTTTTGGAGAACATGGAAGAGGCAGACTTGAAATCAAAGGATCCGTAGAGTCCTGGCCTTGGTTGAGAGCTTGTTGGTGTACTGGCTGTGACATTATTGATTGAACCAGCTTAGAGTTATGCATTTTGCCAGTCTGCACCAACAAAGAGTAATCCCATTGAATTGGTAAAGGTAATCTTTGACAATTATGATCTCTTCTTATAGTTTTGATTTTAATGTAATGTTGTTAAAACATAGTTGGTTTTTGAGTTAAGACAAAACAAACAAAACTCTCGGAAGTTCAATCATCATGATTTGTTTTCCCTTCACATTTTCTAGGAGACCCTTCTAAGATGCTCGAGCACATCTTCCAAAGTCATAGATCACAAATCCATCCTTGCTATTTCCTTGAACACAATAAAGAGGAAAACTAATCCAGCAAGGGTAGCACTGCAGATTCAGAGACATCTTCACTCTTTCACACTTGGAATGTTACCAGTTTATAAGACCATGATAGAGTTACGTACCATCATCAAAATATTTTTTAGCCCCTTTTTTTCTTTAGTTTATTAAATACTATTTCAAACTTCAAGAAATCATGCATTTTTATTGCAACACATACACATACACACACACACATATACACACACACACAAACATACACACATAGACACATAGACACATACACATATATATACATGTATACACACACATATGCATACATATACATACACACAAAGACACATACACACACATAGACACATACACACACATAAAAAAAAGTTCAATTTCTCCCGGCACATTTGTGCCGGGATTAACACGTGAGAGCAAGAAGAGAACAAGAGAGAGAGAGAGAGGGGGAGAGAGAGAGAGAGAGAGAGAGAGAGAGAGAGAGAGAGCGCAAGAGAAAGAAGGCTGAGATTTCTGAATTGTTGGATTTAAGTCATCAGTTAATATCTACCCAAGGAGGCCAAGCTTTACTGAAATTATCTCAGGGTGGCATCTTTTCAAGCCATTTGATTTTACAAAATCATTTTTGGCTCCTAAAACATGAAATTCAAATGTTAAATATGTATTGTGACTCTCCTGCTACTAGGCCTACAATAATTCAGGCATCGGGTATAAAAGCTCCTTTGTGGAGAGGGATACAGATCTTAAATATGACCTTTCCCCCTAGTGTAGAGTACACATATTTAAACAGTGTAGTTGTGCATGACAGTGAGATAATGCAGTGTCCTGTTGGCAATAAATGGTTAACAGATTGCCATACGGGAATTGTCCCAAGTATTTGCTATCAAAAAGGGACTAAAACTACTCTTCAGTTCCTAAAATGCCTTGAAAATGTTCTGCATGAACGGCTTTTCCAAACAAGGTTCAGTGTTGGCTTCAAATGCATGTACTTAACAGATGAAATCAGAACATATAAAAAACTTCTTGAAGAAGTTCATATTGCTTAAAATATACATACAACAACAAAAACCCATTATTAGGTGCTTAAAAAAAATAACTAACTCTATCATAAAAAAAATAAACTTTTTTCTACCTCTTTGAATGTACGAAATGAAATTTTGTAGATACCAATAACAGTTTTTACGTAACCAAGTTCGCTATCTATAAGGTTCATGTCTTTTGAGCTAGCACGTGATACTTGCTTGAAACAAGCAGCAATACTAGAATCCTTTGTTTTACGTAAAGAATCAATGGATTTGATTTTAATATGATGTTCAAAAGTCCACATATTAGTGAACATTCGAGCGTGCAATTGTCAACATCTTCTCCTTTGTCCCCTGACATGGACCCACGTTGTAAACCCACAACCTGTCTACTGACGCTCAACGAGTTTCTCATGAAAAGAGATATAAGCTTATCTGTCTGCACATGATTTAACTAAAATAGGATTTTCTCCTGTGAATAATTCACATAATTCGCTGCTAATGCTCCCTTATATATGCTTTCTGTCAATGGTGCACACTAACATCTTAACCGTATACGTGCCTACATGTAAACAAAACCTGATTACGCCTCAGACAGTGACCTAATGTAATATCAGAGATTGTTAAATCTAAGCAAATAACCTGAGCTCGAAACTGTGTCTTCTGCTTCCCATCAGTCCAGGCATATGGATTGATGTTCATCTCTCCATAGCTGTCTGCCTCATATATACCATGCAACTTTTTATCAATGTAATCAAACAAAAATAGTGGCATATCTGGTCGGACATTCTTTACATAGATGATATGAGAAGCTCGAAGGCCTGGACATGCACAAAAGCTAATGATCAAGCTACTGTTCATGCATAAGGACATCCATAAAGTAAAACCAAGCCCAGGATTCCAAGTAGGCTTTAGATTCAACATTCTTCTCTGCGTTCACACGAAAGCCATACCAAAAACATGCACACACATGAACATGCAGTAATATGTGGAGGGAGGGGGAGCGAGAGAGAGAGAGAGAGAGAGAGAGAGAGAGAGAGAGAGAGAGAGAGAGAGAGACAGAGAGAGAGAGAGAGAGAGATAAGGGCACAAAAGGAAATTGTGTCCATATGACCAGGACGTGGAAAAACATACTATCAAAAGCACAGTGGAATCTCAAAATTAGAAATCCAAACCATGATATGATGCATTATGGTTTAAAGGGAGAGACGTATATCTGTGATAGAAAGTAAGAGGATACATAAAGTATACCAAACAGAAGTTGTGTGACGCATTCATTGTAAGTCACATGGTCACAACCAAAATTAACAACAGCAAGCTCCTCCGTCGGAAGGTTCAAGAACGGAAGCGGTGATAAAGGAGGACGGCTAGCCCCAGAGGAAGGAGAATGAAGGCCTTTTTATGTTTTGGTCTTATGTCCAGCTCCCATGACAGAAGCACTCCGCTGGCAATGAGACGTGTAAGAGTAATTTTAAAGTTTGTTGGAAATTGTTAATTACAAATTTATGTAATGAGATCATATGCTACATGTGTATTAATTACAATAATACTTTCATAATAACATTTCTTATGAATGAAGGCATTCTGAGGGTACTGTTCATGCATAAGGACGTCCATAAAATAAAACCAAGCCCAGGATGCCAAGTAAGCCTTAGATTCCGCATTCTTCTTTGTGTGTATATGTATGTATGTGCATGTGTATGTGTGTGTATATGTATGTATGTGCATGTGCATGTGCATGTGTAAGTGTATATGTGTGTATGAGTATGTGCATGTGTTTATGTGTATATATTTATGTGCATGTATATGTGTAACTCTATGTGTATATGTGTGTATGTGCATGTATATGTGTATATATAGGTATGTGCATGTGTGTGTGCATGTGTATATGTGTGTGTAAATATGTGCATATATATGTGTATATATGTGTATAATGTATGTATATGCATGTGTATATGTATGAAGCATGCATGTGTATGTGGATGCATTTCCATTTGCATCCATGTGCATGCATGTGGATACGCATGCATGTGGATGTGCATATACATGTATTTGCGTATATGTTAATGTGTGTACGTGTATATATATATATATATATATATATATATATATATATATATATATATATATATATATATATATATATATATATATATATATATATATATATATATGCAATAATACATGCATGTTAGTCTTTTTATGTGGTTCTTAGCCATACTTTTTGTTTGGTTAGCCTCTTGAATAACCTGCAATAGAGAGAGAGAGATAGATAGAGACAGAGAGAGAATTCAAAGAGCGAAAGATGTAGAAAGAGAGAAACAAAGACAGTGGGAGACAATAAGAGAGAGCTTCGGTAAAATAACAATTCTGCATATACTTGCTTCAGCTCGTAAGCACAGTGCAATTGCGAATGTTGGAGAGCTCTTCGATCAGATGCATGAAAATGCCGATTGAAGAGCCTCCAACATTTTAATTTTTTTTTGTGAACAGACTGTCGTGTACGGGATGCTAGGCGTCTAGTTATCCTCGCATAAGTGACATGTTTTAGTGTCGCTTATGCGACGCCAAAAAGTGTCGCTTATGCGACGTAAGCAAGCATTGCTTGTGCGACATAAGAAAGTGTCGCTTATGCGACGTAAGCAAGCATCGCTTATGCAACACTCTTTTTAAGACCGTCATGTTAGCGACGTTGTATGTGAGCATCGGAGCCCTCGTCATGCCACAAGTCGCAAAAAACATTGTTTCACTCTTCGTTTAATCGACGGTCCACGCGCGACGCTCAATAGGATGCATTTTGCAATTTTATAGCGACGACATTGTGTCGCCTTAATCGTCGCTATATGGCCGTATTCCTTGTAGTGGTTATGCATACTGACGGTCACATGTGGCGTCGAGTTGAAAACCCTTGTCAAACCATGGAGGCAATATACACATATTGAAACCACTACGTCAGTATGAGCATCGGTATATGCATTGATAGATTCCAGTAATTTAACAATGCTCATATCGACACTCACATCGACGCTCATATTGACACTCATACCGACATAGTGTTTTAATCCGACCTGAGAGCAAAAATTTGACATTCATCATGTTTTGAAAGAAAACTTGCTACTGTCGCGTTTGTGCATGCGAGCTACATCTCTCTGTTTCTAACTCTTTCTCTCTCTCTCTCTCTATGCACACCTCTCTATTTCTATCTATCTGAAGTTTTGGTAAGTATCACACATCTATAGCACTCTTTTCTCTTTCTTTATGTTTTCCCTTTTCTAATTTATCTTCTCTTTAGTTTTGCAAGAGATTTTGGCATCAGGTCTTTGGAAAAAACAAGATTAAGTGGAATTTGATGACAACGATCCAAACAATTACATCGA